>SJYO01030260.1:30011384-30214745 GCA_006410555.1 Capra ibex | reverse complement strand
TCAGTTTCCGAAACCGTATCAGTCATTTCGTCTTTATCTACAAGAAGACCTTGAAAACGAGAAAGGTACTAGGTCGCCTACAACCGTTAAACTAGAGACCAAGGAGACGGAAAAGATTTTGGTCGAACTTGTAAACCTTAAAGTACCAAGTGTATAACGACTTCGGACCGAACCTCTTAAAACTCGTAATGAAATGATCGTACACTCTACTCACGTTAACACCCCATCAAGTTGTCTGACTAAGGTTTATCCTTTTCCCCATACAGTTCCGACATATAACAGTGGGACGAATAAATTGAATATACGACTCATGTAGTACTCTTTGCGACCTGACCTTCTTTATGTTCGACCTTAGTTCTAACGGCCCTCTTTATAGTTATTGGAGTATATACGTCTACTGTGGTGGGAATACCGTCTTTCACTTCTCCTTGATTTTTCGGAGAACTACTTTCACTTTCTCCTCTCACTTTTTCAACCGAATTTCGAGTTGTAAGTCTTTTTCTTCTAGCACCGTAGACCAGGGTAGTGAAGTACCCTTTATCTACCCCTTTGTCACCTTTGTCACAGTCTGAAATAAAACCCCCCCAGGTTTTAGTGACGTCTACCACTGATGTCGGCACTTTAATTTTCTACGAATGAAGAACCTTCTTTTCAATACTGGTTGGATCCGTCGTATGAGTTTTCGTCTCTGTAATGAAACGGTTGATTCCAGGTAGATAAGTTCCGATACCAAAAAGGTCATCAGTACATACCTACACTCTCAACCTGTCACTTCTTCCGACTCGTGACTTCTTAACTACGAAAACTTGACACCACAACCTCTTCTGAGAACTCTCAGGGAACCTGACGTTCCTCAAGGTTGGTCGGGTAAGACTTCCTCTAGTCGGGACCCTAAAGAAAATTTCCTTACTACGATTTCGACTTTGAGGTTTTAAAACCGGTGGAGTACGCTTCTCAACTGAGTAATCTTTTCTGAAACTACGACCCTCCTAACCCCCGTCCTCCTCTTCCCCTACTGTCTCCTACTCTACCGACCTACCGTAGTGACTGAGCTACCTACACTTAGACCCGCTTGAGGCCCTCAACCACTACCTGTCCCTCCGGACCGTACGACGCTAAGTACCCCAGTGTTTCTCAGCCTGTGCTGACTCACTGACTTGACTTGAACTCGTAACAAACCGTAACGGAAAGAAACCCTAACCTTACTTTCGACTCGAAAAGGTCAGGACACCGGTGACGACTCAAAAGGTTTAAACAACCGTATAACTTGCGTCGTCAAAGTGTCGTAGTAGAAAGTCCTAAACTTTATCGAGTTGACCTTAAGGTAGTGGAGGTGGTCGAAACAAGCATCACTACGAAAAATTCCGGGTGAACTGGAGTGTAAGGTTCTACAGACCGAGATCCACTCACTAGTGTGGTAACACTAATAGAACCAACACTTCTAGAAAAAACATATCAAGAAGACACATAAGAACGGTGGAAAAGAATTATAGAAGACGAAGACAATCCAGGTATGTTAAAACCAGGAAATAGTTCGGGTAGAAACGTACTTTACAAGGGAAGCACAGAGATTAAAAGAACTTCTCTAGAAATCAGAAAGGTAAGACAACAAAAGGAGATTAAGAAACGTAACTAGCGACTCCTTCCGAAAGAATAGAGAAGAACGATAAGGAACCTTGAGACGTAAGTTTCTACGAACATAGAAAGGAAAAGAGGAAACGAAAAACGAAGAGGAATTTTGTTGTCTTTATAAAACGAAGTATCAATCCCTCGGGGTTTGAGTCGAAGTTCAACAGTCGTCCTAGTACAAAATAGACTACACACAGACCCTCTTCGAAAGGAACGGAAGCTCGACACTACGAACGACGGTCAAGGACCATGAGAATCCAACGAAGACGTCGTGACGTTAGAGACGAAGGTAAGTGTGTCGTAAGCCTGGGGGACACAGACAGAGATAACCGTGAAAGGAGGAGAATAAACCTGTGGTCAGGTGAGATTACTCGGGTAGAATTCAACTGATATAGATTTTATGGGATAAAGATTCAGTCCAGTGTGAGTGTCCGTAGTCGCCAATCCCGAAGTGGTAGTGAAAAGCCTCCAGTATCATGTCAGGTATTGTCATATATAGATGAGTTTAGTTCCTTCACTTATATACGTACTAATTTCTTACTTTCTACCACCGATGTGTATAGGTTCAGTGATACTTCCCCGACTTCCCAGTCTGACCCTTCCGAACCACGTGAACTACGAACATCTAGTTATGTAAAAATGACGTTTTAACTATGAAAACTGAAAAAAGAAAAATTTCACTTAACCTTTTGTGTGCATTCACTACGTAAGATTTCTTTTAAAATGGTTTAACTTTTAGAATTTCGTGGTACCACGGTAGTGGTATATCGGTATTCGAAAGACTTCGTAAACTATGGTAAACCATTATCCGTCGTTACATCTTATTTTGAGTCGGTCGACTCATGTCCGTCCATCAGAGACTTTCATCTCAAAGTCAACGTCTTCAAAGACGTAAGAAATATTTTACGTATAACAGGTCAAGTTATACTCTTACTTACATAACAAAGACATCTCATTTAAATATCAAAATAGGACTTCTGACATTGGAAACGAAGGATCTTACTTTGTACCATTTATACCATATAGACTTAATATCGTAATCTTGTATCCTTTACGTTTCTGTCACATTACTCGTTTCGACACTACCCCAGTATAAGGATGGTACCTAATATCCTGTACTACGTTGATATATATCACGTACTATTGATATACTCTATTGATACAGAATATTTAATCAGTTGAGTAAAGATTTTAACGACGGTATGTAGAAAGATTTCTAAGGACTGTCCTTTTACTTCAAAGTCTACTGAAGATCATTATAATATCCTAAGATCATTTTTCTACTCAAACACTATCGTTTGTCTTTGGTTCAGTGTGAATGGAATCCGTCTTTGTTAAATGACTTTCCCATAACTTTCAACCCGACTATTTGTTTGAAGTTTTATCATCTTAGGATCATACATTGGATTCAAGACCTTCTTTATTTCTTCGTCGTCTAATTAAAAAATTAAGTTAAAAAAAACTTTAGACTTATTGGTCAGACTCTAACCGTGATGACCATAACGTTAGTGATAAACAGAATCTTATTTATACGAAGATGGGATAGGAAACAGGTCCAGTGACGAATTGTAGTGAGACGACGATTCATTGAACTCAGTACGGGTTGAGACACGCTGGGGTATCTGTCGTCGGGTGGTCCGAGGGGGTAGGGACCCTAAAGGGTCCGTTCTTATGACCTCACTCAACGGTAAAGGAAGAGGTTACGTACTTTCACTTTTCACTTTCACTTCAGCGAGTCAGTACAGACTGAGAATTGCTGGGGTACCTGACGTCGGGTGGTCCGAGGAGGTGGGTACCCTAAAAGGTCCGTTCTCATGACCTTACCCCACGACAACGGAAGTGAGATCCACTTTCGTAATTAAACGGTTCAACTATATGTACGGTGTAGTTTTCTTTTTTAGACCGGGGGTACCGAAGACATCACCTTTCCTCAAGAAAAATAGTTCTGATGTGTGCTCTATCAATGATGGGGTTTATCTTAGACCGAATTTAATCCTATCTTTCAATGAAATGACTGTTTCCAGGTAGATCGGTTTCGATACCAAAAAGGCCATCAGTACATACTTACACTCTCAACCTGGTGTCTCTTTCGACTCCCGACTTCTTAACTACGAAAATTTGACACCACACCCTCTTCTGAGAACTTTCAGACCTGACGTTCCTTTAGTTCGGTCAGTTAGCATTTCTTTTAGTCAGGACTTATAAGTAACCTTCTTGACTACAACTTCGACTTTGAGGTCATGAAACTGGTGGACTACGCTTCTCGGCTGAGTGATCTTTTCTGGGACTACGACCCTTTTTAACTTCCGTTCTCCTCTTCACCTACTGTTTCCTAATCTACTAACCCTACCGTAGTGGCTGAACTACCTCTACTCAAACTCGTTCGAGACCCTCAACCACTTAGGTCCCTTAGACCCTGTCCCTTAGGTCCACACGACGTCAAGTACCCCAGTGTTTTTCAACCTGTGCTGACTTGATTTGACTCCTATCGTTTATCTACGACCCACATGTCTCATCACTACAGTCTTGTCAATTATTATAACCATCATGACACATGGACCTCATCACTACGGTCTCATCAATTGTTATAAATATCTCTTTACTACAAGATTGTCATCTGTCTATTGGAGTCTTCTATTAGAACAATTTTTATACTTACTTCTCAGACGTATTTTAGTACATTTTGTCTTGTCGGAAAAAACCTTTGTACTACTCTTTATGTAACACTACTCGACTAAAACAAAATGATTAGGAGTCACCTCCATTTACCCTATTTAACAACGGTTTTGAGGAGTAAGACCCACATCAAAGATAGAAAGAAAGAAAAAAAAAAAAACTAAAGACAGGAAAAGGGGTAACAATGCATAAAGGTTTTGGGGTAAGAGTGTAGGGTACCAAAAACGATGGGAGTAAGTAATGTAAAAGGAAGAACAACGATATAGTAGTAAAGAGTCTCTTTACTCTTTTATATACATGAGATAGTACGCTTGAACATAACATTGAAGTAAAAAGAGAAGACTTTATATGAAGTGATGTACAATGTACTCTGTACTTAAAATACAGATAAAATAAGGTGTCAAGAAACAAAGTTCTTTGTTTGTTTGTTTGTTTAGGTATTTTACTTGAGTTCATCTCCTCTGTCGAAATTCTCCGTAAACCGTTCTCTTTTGTAGCTATCTGCGGTATCTTCTACTCGATGACTTTCACGGGAACCCGGTCCTTCATTAGAACGGGAGGCAGAAAGTCCTGGCCTACGTGGACCAAGGAGTGAAAGAGACGAAGACAGACAGAGGAGAAAGTAAGATGTAGACGACGAACCGGTCGGGACTTGGTTTGTCGGTAACCTCCAGGTCAAGTATAAGAGTCAATCGATGTCGAGAGCATAATCGATGTCGAGAGCAAGAGAACCTTTCTTGTTCTCGATGATATTCCATGTCTTCACAGAGTCAATAATGGAGAAAATGAGTGTAGAGGTTTGACAGTGATGAGAGAAGAACCGAACACTGAGGTTTGTATAATTCATAAAGAGTTGTAATTTCTTTATGTTTGTCTTTTTTTTTTAGGATTGAAGATAACGAGGGGTTTCTATAAGGACAAGGAAGGTTTAAGAGTCCAATGTAAGTGAGAGAGATGAAGGAATCTGCACAAGTGAGAAACTAAGAACTTTGAAGGGAAGATTATCAATGGGAGAGAGGAAGGGAATAAGAAAAATATAAGTTCATCGAGGTCTACGGTGATAACTTTAAGAAGACGTAAGTTGGAAACCCACGTCATCCTTCTCAGTCCGTCTGAACCCAAGTTTAACATTAAAATGGCGAAGGACGGAAATCCGTGTGGTACAGTCGTCTCGAGAATTATGTGTTTCAATCTATCACTTTTTATAAAGAATAAGTATACCACTTTCACTTCACTTCAACGAGTCAACAGAGGCGGAGAATCGCTGAGGTACCTGACGTCGGGTGGTCTGAGGAGGTAGGTACCCTAAAAGGTCCGTTCTCATGACCTCACCCCACGGTAACGGAAGAGGTACTTTTTCCACATTAAGTGACATTTTACTTTTCTTTAACTTACGGTTCAAGGTTTCATGTCGTTCCTCTCTATTCTTTCGGAAAGAGTCACTAGTCACTTTCCTTTATCTCCTTTTGTTATCTTACCCTTTCTGATCTCTAAAGAAGTTCTTTTAATCTTTATGGTTCCCTTGTAAAGTACACTTCTACCCGAGTTATTTCCTGTCTTTACCATACCTGGATTGTCTTCGTCTTCTATAATTCTTCTCCACCGTTCTTATGTGTCTTCTTGATATGTATACCACTTTCACTTTCACTTCAGAGAGTCAGCACAGGCTGAGAAACGCTGGGGTACCGGACATCGGATGGTCCGAAGAGGTAGGTACCCTAAGAAGTCTGTTCTAATGACCTCACCCAATGGTAAAGGAAGAGGTCCCCTAAACGTAACCTCCGTCTACGAAATTGGAGACTCGGTGGTCCCTTCGGGGTATGTATACCATTTTCTAGGATTAATTATATGTTTGAAGTCAACGACAATCGATCTCTCCTGTTGATAGGTATGAAAAAAGAAATTTCGGTAGTGATATTTTTACCTTTAATGGATTAAAGTCCATTTTGATTTTTCTCTTGAAATACGTATGATTCACTATCCTACTAGGTACTTAGTCTTTGGATCATTATAGAAAGGAAACATAATCAACCTCTTCTTAGTACTAATCAAGTATCTTTAAGGTTTCTTTTCCGTAAACGTCATTATTCCAAACTTTTATACGAAATTTCCACAATATCACTTCCCCTCGTCTGTGACATTTTGTGTAAGTACTTTTGTAAAATCCAGATAAATTAGTACAATTGAAAATAGAAATTCAATTTATCAGTATTTGTACTTTAGTCTTCCAGATTTCTTCTTCATATATTCTGTTGGTTGAGAAAAGTCTACTTATGGACAGTATAGAAAACCTTCTGTTCTAATAAATTCACATCTCAAGACATATTGTTCCTCGATGTAGACTTTAAACTTGTCTTTACTGATATTATCTTTCCATCAGATATGAAAAGATTAATGGTTATCTGTAATTACTTTTTGTTATTTCTTTCTTAAAGATCGCTTTGTCTTCATGAAGTAAGTAGTAGGACGGTAGTAACCGTACACCCGTCCTTGTGGTGTCTCTCTCTCAATTTCCTCTAGAATACCAAGGACACCGAAAATCCAAGATAACACAAAGACACAAAAATGAAGACCAACACTCTTATCTCCTACCATTTTAGTCTCCGTTCTTGTTTCTGTTTTTGACTTTGTTTCTGTGAAAATAAAATAAAAACTCAATAAAACGTTCAGTCCTTTACTACCTTCGTAACTCTATCGTTTTCTCGGACCTCAATAGTCCTCTTTAGAAACTTAAAATTTTCTATTCTATAGTGAGTATCAAACTCTCTATTACGGTAACTGTGAGGATTTCGACGTTTCTTTACATAAGAAAGAGACAGGTTACACATTTCTCCTGATACTATTTGATAATAATAACGATTATAGACTCTTCACTCTTTCTTAATTGAACATCGTATATACGTCCATACATAGACACATATACACACACACACACACACACAGACACACATAGTCTGTTCTAAAAGGGTATCTCTGTGCCTGTATTGTACCGGAAAAGATACTACGTCACTACCAATCAATACGGGTCGGCACTAGTACCACCTTTCGACGTGAACGACTTGACAACTGAAGTCTGTGTCTTGAAAGAATTCGACGTTTATGAGACGAAATGGTTTCGTCACGCTAGGTAGGACCATAAAAAAAAAAGGCGAGTACTATTAGGATGTACCGTACAAATACACCCTAGAAGTAAAATGTCACAGCAATGTGTGATAATTCCGTTTACGGTTGCGATAGTATTACTAAACCAAGACAGTGAGTCAAAATTCGTCTACTACGAGTAAGATATGGGTGGAACTGCACTTCCCTTCAGTCCGGTGGAGGGTCCAAAGGAGGGAGTAGTGGGGGAGCCTACAGAGGGGTCGGAGGGAGGGACAGAAGAGTGACGTTATTATTAAGGGAGTCCTTCCGGAACGTCCGAAAATCCAAGACAACTACTAATGTCCTTATTAAATAAAAGTTTACCTACAATTAGACTATCTGCATCAGTTTAAAAGGGACTCGAGTCCGTCTTTGTTTGAAGAAGTACCGTTCTCATGACTAAGGCAGGTGATAATAACACTACCCCTTCTGTTTAATAGGTTAATGATTTGTGTGACGAGATCCGTTATGTTTTATTGTAGGACTAATTAGATTGATGTATCCTCTCTATGAAGACAAATCTTGTTCAGGGGATTTTTGTTTGTTATAACCTAATTCTCATTTCTACTCAGTATAAACAAACCATCATCAATACCTATAAACTTACTACTTATTCTCGGAGGAATTCCACTCTCTGTAAATATATTTAGAAGAATTGTATAATATATCAATTTTAATGTAAGTTCTCATTTTCACAATCATATAAATACTTCAGTAAGTACTCTATTTTGTGATTTCTAAAGTAAGACCGAGGAAGTGTGGTCATTCTTTGTAAAGTGAAGAAAGAGGAAACACGAAACATAAAATTTTACTTTATAATGTCTATACCTTCATTTACGACTCTTCTTATGCACCAGTGATAACGGTACATGATATAAAATACAACATTTTCAGTTTACTAAGTCAATAAAGAGACCTTTCTGTCGTGTTTCGTCATGTGTAAAAGTACTCCCCCCATTTGTAAATTTATAACAGTTGATTTAATAATTTCATTATAAAATGGAAATTATTACCTGGATCGTTCAGTAACCGGGACACTCTTTATTCGTGTCACTTTGTTCGATTTTTAATTAATTGGAAGCTGGATACTCTAGAGTCTACGAGAGTAAGGACGAACGTTAGATGGACATCAGAAAGGTCAAGTATAAGATACTGGAACTGGAGAAGACAAGTAGACGGAGAGGATAGGGGACAGAAACTGATTCTCTACTGCCCAGAACTAACTCCACGGAACACTAAGACTTGTACCCGGTCGTTGTATTAAGTACAAAGGAACTAAGACTGCAGTGAAGGACAAAGGACGACGGAGAAGTGGACCTAGAGTCACTCAAAGGTTAGTACAGGATATGTGCACCGGGGTCAAGGACTGGACTAAAAAACAACCTGACAATTTGACTTTCTACAAGCTGTGTCTTGACACCGTCTTAACCGGAGTCCTTGGATGCAGGGGACTCTCCCTGGTTTCAGTAAGTATTTTATGGGAAGTAAAACGTCTCTACGTTTTCCCGTACCGGACGGATTATTAGTGTACGTTTTTTTACCTGAGTTTCCTGGTCGCTTCCGTACGGCCACCTCGGGCTCGTACCCCTTATTACTTGGGAGGGGAGGTCCTCCCTGTAGCTGACCTCGACAGTCTCTCGTTCCCGAGTGTACGTGTCGGTCCACTGAAGTCAGTTGAGTCCGGTCATCCTGACATTTACAGTTTCGACCAGCGGAGTATACGTCTCCAGTCGTGTGAAAAAAAAAGACCACACTCCGAAATCATTACCTACTCAGAATCAGCTTTTACAGACAGTTTAGTGGGTGTAATACATTAAATTAAAATCTTTTTTACGTCAAGGTTTGAAGGAAATTTATAACCGAGAAGGTGAAAGATGTTTCCACTGTAACTACTCAATAATTTGCACGATTCAGTGTTAAAAGAGTTTACATTTTTCCCTCTTTTTTTAACATAGATACAGTGTTTCAAGCACTATTTTGGGTTACTAAATCCGGTATCCTTTAGTGGATCGTACAATGAACTATTTTTCACACTAATTATTATGGAAAAAATTTGTCGTTCTAATCATTCCGTAGGATTAATTATAGGATTGTGTAGAGTTTATTATGTAAGTAAAGGAGGTAAAAAAATCTTTCCTCTACAAGTACACAAAACAGGACTCTATAAACCAAAGTTCTTTGTCTGTTCATGAGTGTGGTCTGTCTCTCTTTCCCCTAGACTACTTTACTCGAAAATAGAGACAAGGGAGTAAATGTCGGGAGGACTCCGTATGACAAAGAGACTATTGACTTCCTCAACGTTGGTTTCAGTCTCTTCAACCGAAATCTATCTGGGAAACCCTCTACGATTGTCTTTCATATTTTCTAGAATAATAGATACTATCTACACTGTTCTACTGGGGAACACTGGATGTACGGGTGAGAAAGTATGGGACACCTCAGGTGACTGAGACCCGAACCAGTCCATTGAACGATACTGACCATACGTAGTGGTTGTTACTAGACTCGTCTCCGAACTATTTGTGACGTGTGACCCCGAACGATAGAACTTTATAAGGTAATACCCTGTTCAAGGTACGACATCCTTTAGATCCACGAAGACGACTTTCTTTTTCAAGGACCCTCTCCAAGACCTCCGATTTTGTCCTGTCCTTCCTTCACCAGTGACTCGGTCGAAGGTCGACTTAGGTCACGTACTCACTGGAGCGGTCGTGACGTCGTGCGGTGTCTTTCTGTGGGACTATTGAGTGTCCCGATCCTCTTCATCATTTGCCGACGACAAGATCCGGTCATTCAAAACCTCACCAGACAAAGTGTCCTTATCTATTTGACTCTGGAACAGAGACTCTATTATACCACCCCCATGACACCAGTCGTGGAGAGAGTGGTAAAGAGGTAGGAGTCCTACGAGTCCAAGTAAAGAACAGTGGTACTGTTAAACGTGTCCTCCGATTCGAATGTTTATTAACTTTGAGTCTTCCTCTTCCAGATTTAATTCGATCTACTGTGTCTACTCTTTTTCTTCTTAAGGGCTATGGTATTTTGGGTAGACCGACATAGTATTTACCATTTCGCTTCCTTTACCGAGTACACTGGCTTCTACTAATTTCGTCCTCTCAATTCACTTCGGAGGAGGAAGCAAAGAAAAGTCCTAGAAATCAACACGTGAAGAGGATCACACCGAAGTTACAGTCCATAGAAAGGGGTATCTGTTTTCACCTATTGGCGTACCGAGAAGGAACTGTACGTCTTTCTCCCTCTCTGTCGGGGAAGGTTTTACAGTCCGTGTTGAAGACAGAAGGAACTTAACGAGACTCGGCACCTCCACGTCCCTTTCGGTACGTGAGTCACTGAAACTCGACAATGTCCATGTAATGGTTATTGGGGACTCCGTATTTCCTACGGTAATAGGATTAACCTACTTTCAGTCCTTGACAATTGGACATTATCCCTAATCGTTTGCGGGTTCATTTCTACAGTAGTCTCGGGGGTAAGAGAGAAAAGACGAGTTGGTTTAGTTGTATGATTTTAGACAAGACACACTGGCCCAGAAGAAACGTACTTAACTATCCCATTCTACGAAAATCGACGTTCATTGTCTTTATAGATTAAGTTTGACCCAATCTGTTATGCCAAATAGAAACTTTGATTTTACAAGCCTCGACCTCGGTCGAAAGCCGTGACACACTGATCCCGAGTCGAAAACAAATAGAATCTAAGAGAGGTGAACGAAGAGAAGATTCTAATAAGAGAGAAACTAAGAGTGTACTCTTTTACCACTGTCATCTAACCTTTACAATCAAGGATCAAAGTCTGAAGGACCCAAGTGTTAGGTCGAGTTCCTGACTAATATGCACATTGGAACATGTAAACAAATTGGAGATATATGAAGTCTAGAGTGTATGTCCAATAGACTCGTTCGTGTCTTAAATACAGTCTCTTTGTAATGCTCTAAATCTATTCGATTAAGTAGACTATCTTATGTACCATGAACCGTATATTGTTCGTGCAGTATTTAAAATCGAGAATAATAGTAATATAAGACAACTGTAGGCCACCCTCTTTCCCCTAAGAGTATCAGTAATTTATGTCTAGTATTTGAACGGAATGGAACCCAGTAGAGATTCAATTGTTGGTACCGTATTTACCGGTCAGTTTTGGGGAGGGAAGATTTAGTGTTAGTACTGGAGTCCCCGAGATTACCTATAACCTTCTACCGGATGACGTAGGTACCTCCTGTACGGGTAACGTATAGGTTCATCGTTCTTACTCAACGATGGGTGATATCAATACTCGAATCTCCTTTTCGCTTTCACTTTCGGCGAGTCAGTACAGGCTGAGACGTTGGGGTATCTGACATCGGGTGGTCTGAGGAGACAGGTCCCTTAAACGGCCCATTCTTATGACCTCAACCATTGGTAAGGGAAGAGGACCCCTAGAAGGGGTGGGTCACTAGTTTGGACCCAGAGGAGGTAACGTCCGTCTAAGAAATGGTAGACTCGGTGGTCCCTTCAGGTGGCTCGCATCTCCTTCACTTACTTAATTTCCATTAACTTGTCGTCAAGTATTTAGAGGTAGTAGGACGAACGTGAAAAACCATACCTTACATACGGAAGTTGATTTTTTATCTTCCTGTGGACGTGTAAGATACCACAAAACACAGACGAATTCGTTGACAAGGGAAGTATTATCACCCCGATGGTGGACCTCCGAAGGGTCCACCGTGTCGTCATTTTTTACACGGACGGTTACATCCTACGTGTTCTCTACGTCTGAGTCAGAGACCAAACCCTTCTACGAGACCTCATCCTTTACGTTGGACAAGGTTATAAAAACGGACCTTTTAAGGTACCTGTCTTCTCAGACAGTCCGATATCAGGTACCCCAACGTTTCTCAACCTATATTGACTCGTTGACTCGTTTGTCATGAAACAAAATTTCACCCTTTTTACAACCGACCTCAATAACTTTAGATTGATGTACACTTTCTTTCGTAGTACATTGGTTTGTTCCTTGTAAATTGGTCACACAAAGTAACAATTGAATCAACACGATTTCTTACTTTCACTTGAGTGTTCGCACTCTTACCGAAAGTCCTACGGAAGAGTTCCTTACTCTCAGACTCCCACGACACGAGAATGACGCCATCGACTACCTACTCACATTCAGAGTGCTTACTTACAAAGTTAGTTTCGGCCCTCCTACGTTCTAACACCTCAGACAATAGTCCAGGTCAGTGAGTGTCCTAGAGACTCTAGTCTACTTTCCTTCCCCTTTGTTCTTCGTACGACTGATAGTATTACCTGTCATCTGTTAAAGTCTCGGAAATTCCTTTATCTTTTCCATTTTAGTCCTATGTTTCCTGACCTTGAGATTTCTATCCCTGATTTTGAAACGGTGAGTGAGAGCTCCGTCTCACTGACTCCGACCCTTGGAAACAGAAAACGTTCGTGACACAGTCACAAGTATTTCTTTACGTTATTATCCGTCTCAAAAGTCCACACTAGTGTCTGACAGTCATAGGGAGAGACTACTATTTCTCTTTGTCATGACTAAAGTATTTAGACATCGGTCATAACTTATGGTATGACCATGAAACATTTACCGGGTATCTCAAATGTGATGATGTTTACAATAGTTAGACTAGGTACTAGAACTTTAGGTAAAGTCGAGAAAAAATATGAAACCTGAAAGTTCCTTCGATCCTATACTCACTGTGTGAGACTTCTAACAAAGATATAAAACTTTGATCTGTTTTATACTACACTTGGGTTCATGTACCTGTATTATATTAAGGTTAATCCTAAGTCCAGTTTGTTAACATCCGTAGACAGTAAACATATTGTGACAAACTTGTTACTCTTTACTTATTTTATTTTTTATAGGTTGAGTGGAAGGAAGGGACTTTATTTTGTGACCTGAGATCTCTAATTAATATACACATTGTCGTTTGACTTTTCGTTACTTAGGACAAAAGCGGAGAATCTTTAACTCTCGTTTTAGTCGGATAGTTTCGGAGACTATTCGAGTTAATATGTAATTCAACTCGTCTAAGGATTAAAATTACTATTAGTCTTTGAACGAACACACCTAGTCTCTGTCCGTAGTGACTCCGTGATTTAAAAGTACCTGTTTACACACTACACTACAAACAAAATTTTTTACACATACAAATTATGCTATCCTATTTCAACCACGTTGTCACCCTCCTTTACTCTTACTCTGACCCGCCTTCTTCAAATAATGTGACGGTCCAGGGTCCCCTCCCTAGTCCCACACAGTGTCTCCCTTCTGTGGTCGCTCGGTCCTCGTCGTCGTCCAAAGTCGTTCCGTTCTGTTCTGTCGTATTTGACACACCCTGACCGAGTAAGCTTACTATCGTCTCCCAAGACCCTATGGACCACCCAGCGAGCAACGGGCTACGGACCGGGAGTCCTACGAAATTCGTCACTTTCCTAACCGAACCACACACACTCTCTATTCCCACCTCAACCTCCATACTTGGTCCTGACCAACCAAACGTATACTTTCCGTTAGAGAATCCACTCCATAATAGAAGAAACGATCGGGACCCTTCTTGTAGAGAGAGATCGGTCTTTCGAAAGATTCTGTAGTTTCGTATTATATGTCTTTTTTTAAAAAAATTCTCAAATATTATGTCATAAGACCAAGAAAGAATAGTTTCACTTACTGTGGTACCGTGTACAATTTTTTTATTGGAACACTGATTTTTTACTTTCTAACACCTACCAGTACATATTTTTAATCTTAAACTCCTTATAAAATGTCTTTCACTCTCAAATATCGTTTATGAATTAAAAATTATGAAAAATTAACTTCATATCAACTAAATGTTGAAATACAAGCAAGGTACAAATGTCGTTTCGTTAAGTCTGTACATATAAAAAAGTCTAAGAAAAGGGAATACACGATTCAGCGAAGTCAGTACAGGTTGAGACACGTCGGGATACCTGACATCGGGAGGTCCGAGGAGGCAGGTACCCTAAGAGGTCCGTTCTGATGACCTCACCTAACGGTAAGGGAAGAGGTCCCCTGGAAGGACTGGGTCCTTAACTTACCCGGAAAAGGGAATGTCCAATAATGTTTAATGACTCACATCAAGGAATCGATATGTCATCCAGGAGCAAACAATGGATAAAATAGATACGTACGTACGAACGAGTCAGTGAGTCAACACAGGTGAAGAAACGTTGGGTGACCTGACATCGGGTAGTCCGAAGAAACAGGTACTTTGAGAGGTCCGTTCTTATGACCTCTGCCAACAGTAAAGGAAGAGGTCCCCTAGAAGGGTTTGATCCCTAGTTTAACACTGAGGAAATAACCGTCCGTCTGTGAAATTGGTGACTTGGTGGAAGTTTCGGGGCAAAATACATATCATTACACAAATACAATTAGGGTGTGAGGATTAAATAGGGAGAAATTAAAAATTAATTTTAAATTGGATTAAAAATTAAGATGCAAAGAAAAGAAAGTGTCTATAAAACTTTATATACATATGTCATAAAGAAATGTATTCGTCTAAATTCTTTAGGAACATGAAATATATCTTCGTCCTACTGTATTTTTCCGTTACTTTTGTTTGTCAGTAAAAGTTTCACATTATAATTATACGTGTAAAGTGAGAACGACTACTTAAGACTACTACCGTAAACGTTGAGAAATATGAATTAGAGGGTAGACGTTACAGGAAGATGTATCCTACACCTTTGTATGTAAGAAGTCTGGACCTTATGGGGAGATGGGGTATGAGGATAAGTCAAGAATGAGAACTCCCGGAAACCTTTGTAAATATTTAATACAAAGTAAAGAGGTCCAGAACGTTGTTACATGAAGAGAGAGAAACGAGTCCTCTATGTGTCAATGTCCGGAACACTAAGACGACGTGCGAATAGATTTTTTAATTCTGTCTTTAGGAGGATCTCATCACCCGAGAAGGGAGAACACACTGTCGAAGCCGTTACGACGTAATAAAACGGGATCAAAGAAAACACTTAATTTCTTTGATGTTCATTACTTCTCCCTCCGAAGGAAAAACTACCAGCTGGTACCTAGTGAAAGTGAGGCGAGGGAGCGGGAAGGAGGAGAAGACATAGACCCGACGAGGAGAAAGGAACCACGACCGTCTTTAAAGTTTGGTACGTCTACGTTCGACAACACACTCGTCGACAGGGTCGGAATGGAGGATTTGTGTCATTTTCGGATCCCGTTGTCGGAACGAAGGCAAAACTGGAAACCGGACCGATCACAGAAGGCACAAGGGGACAATTCAGGGGATACAGATTTATTATTCCATTTCATGGAACGTAGGGAGAACAACTCATGTACCCCAGTAATCAGAGGCGTAGACTTCCTTAAAATCCCTCTCCAACTTGGATGGGAGATGTCAAGTCAAGTCAAGTCAACGAGTCAACACAGGCTGAGAAACACTGGGGTACCTAGCGTCGTGTGGTCCGGAGGGACAGGTAGTGGTTGAGGGCCTCAAGTGAGTCTGAGTACAGGTAGCTCAGTCACTACGGTAGGTCGGTAGAGTAGGAGCCAGCAGGGGAAGAGGACGGGGGTTAGGGAGGGTCGTAGTCTCAGAACAGGTTACTCAGTTGAGAAACGTACTCCACCGGTTTCATAACCTCAAAGTCGATGTCGTAGTAAGGAAGGTTTCTTTAGGGTCCCGACTAGAGGAAGTCTTACCTGACCAACCTAGAGGAACGTCAGGTTCCCTGAGAGTTCTCAGAAGAGGTTGTGGTGTCAAGTTTTCGTAGTTAAGAATTCGCGAGTCGAAAGAAGTGTCAGGTCGATAGTGTAGGTATGTACTGGTGACCTTTTTGGTATCGGAACTGATCTGTCCGGAAACAACCGTTTCATTACAGAGACGAAAAGTTATACGATAGATCCAACCAGTATTGAAAGAAAGGTTCCTCCTTCACAGAAAATTAAAGTACCGACGTCAGTGGTAGACGTCACTAAAACCTCGGGGTTTTTTATTTCAGACTGTGACAAAGGGGTAGATAAAGGGTACATAACTACCCTGGTCTACGGTACTAGAAGCAAAAGACTTACAACTCGAAATTCGGTTGAAAAAGTGAGAGGAGAAAGTGAAAGTAGTTCTCCGAAAAATCGAGGAGAAGTGAAAGACGGTATTCCCACCACAGTAGACGTATACACTCCAATAACTATAAAGAGGGCCGTTAGAACTAAGGTCAACACGAAGAAGGTCGGGTCGTAAAGAGTGCTACATGAGACGTATATTCAATTTATTCGTCCCACTGTTATATGTCGGAACTGTATGAGGAAAAGGATAAACCTTGGTTAGACAACAAGGTACAGGTCAAGATTGACAACGAGGGACTGGACGTATGGCCAAAGAGTTCTCCGTCCGATACACGAGACCATTGTCATATCTTACTGAGTTAAATTTTATATACGTATACACATATAATATATATTATAAACACACACACACTCACACGGGAAATCTACCCCGTATTAAACAGGTAAAACGGAGTTACAGGTGAGAGGAAATACTATCCTGGACACTGTAGACTACAAAGAAATGTGGTAGACAAACCAGTGGCATTATTCGAAGACAAAACCGTCGACGTCGGTATTAACGATTCTTGGTGTTTATATTAGACTACTTCACTCTTTAGAGAGAGTGTCTCTTGACAGACTAATGTGGGTCCGGTTATCAGAATGTTGGATTGAGATACTTTTTTTAACAAATTTTTACGTCGGAGGAGATTATTAAAATATCTCATCCTTAATACTTTCATCTTTCCTAGGTTTTATTTAAACCAGGTCATCACAATAAAGAAACATCGAAAATCGTATATCTAGGGGACCTTTTCCTTTGCCGTTGGGTAAGGTCATAGGAACGGACCTTTTAGGGTACCTGTCTCCTCGGACCGCCCGATGTCAGTCTAAACCCGTACTGAATCACTGAGTTGTTATTATCTATGCACAATGTACCTCGAATCAATAATTTTATTAATACTTTACATAAAGATTGTTACTTCACTAAGACTTTCTTCAAACGCGTGTCACAACGATTACGAAGAACGAAACTTTTATAGTCGAATCGAATTATCTTATTATCTACAAATGAAAATATTATGTGTAATCAAATTTCCTAAAACAAACTTTATAAGATCATACTTTAAAAGTGTTCGTCAATAAATAGAAATCTCAGTTTAAAATTACTTTATATGAGTTCTTGACAGTAACTTCTACGGACCACTGAAACGACTCCGTTCTTTCAAACAGGGGTAAGACAGGAGTCCATTTTACTCTAAACCTTTTCTTAGATCTACTTGTTAAAGGTTAGTTTTAGGACACTGTACGTTACTTTACATGTCGATAGGACATAAGGAGAGTTCACTTCACTGTATCCAAGATTTTGTACGAAAACTCTCGAGTGGTACGTGATCTTAATGGTTCATGAAATAGGTATAATTGGTACCGTAAAAAATGTTCTTGGGATGAAAAAGGAGATGGGGATCCTGACATCCAACTGACAATTGTTTATAGCCCCAGGGGAAAGTATATACACACGTACACATGAAAGGAGGGTGACGTGGGGTCAACGAGTATTCCTTATACGTGGGGAGTCTGAGTTGTTTTACTGAAGATGTAAGGTACTGCGACCTTCTTTCGTTCCTACTGTCGGAAGTCTTACCTGTCAATAAACGTAAATTTTATTCTTCAATTTTATCGGTTTGTATAATTTCTAACGATCGCAATGTTGAGGTAGCTAACGTTTCCGGAAAGAGTCACACCTATATTTATTTATGAAAAATATTACTTACTGTATTTGTATATTTGTTTATGTCACATCTATATTTATTTTTCGATGTGAACGAAAGTCAAACATTTAAAATCCTCCGTTCTCTGAAATCATGTTTTTATAAAAATCCAGTAAACTTCACTATAAGTAGTAAACACCTAACCTATAATATTAACTTAAAGGGAAGGGGTGGGGGGTTTAAAACATGTCTGTCTTAAACCTTTGACTTCTTAAGTATAAAATAAAGTGAGGAAAGGGAGCGGAAAATCCAATTTATCGGATATAAGTGTATTATGTCAGTTGTAGGTAGGGAGAAAGGACTGAAGACCTGACACACAGACGTAAAGGTGTAACGGCTGTGATCTACCACGTAAGAGTGTAAATGAAGTGACATTGTCAAGTCAAGTCAAGTCAAGTCAGCGAGTCAGGACAAGCTGAGAAACGCTGGGGTACTTAGCGTCGTGCGGTCCGGAGGGACAGGTAGTGGTCGAGGGCCTCAAGTGAGTCTGAGTGCAGGTACCTCAGTCACTACGGTAGGGACGTCGGTACTTTAATTTTCTGTGAATGAGGAACCTTCTTTTCAATGCTGGTTGGATCTGTTGTAAAACTTTTCGTCTCTGTAATGAAACGGTTGTTTCCAGGCAGATCAGTTCCGATACCAAAAAGGACACCAGTACATACCTACACTCTCAACCTGACACTTCTGCCGACTCCCGACTTCTTAACGACGAAAACTTGACACCACAACCTCTTCTGAGAACTCTCAGGGAACCTGACGTTCCTCTAGGTTGGTCAGGTAAGACTTCTAGTCGGGACCCTGAAGAAACCTTCCTTACCACGATTTCGCCTTTGAGGTCATGAAACCGGTGGAGTACACTTCTTAACTGAGTAATCTTTTCTGAGACTACGACCGTCCCTAACTCCCGTCCTCCTCTCCCCCTGACGTCTCCTACTCTACCGACCTATTCGTTAAGAAGTTTAGTATTAAATCTTCTATTGTACACACCTAGAACCGGTATTTTACACAAACCTCTGAATCCTCCCTTTTTCTTCAAACCACCCTTTCAGTTATTCAACTCCTAACACATACAACTTAAACTCCGTGAATAGACAAAAAGACGACTTTACAGGTTTAACATCTACCTCTTCTTATTCCTACAACCTCTTTTTCTAATACGACTTACATAACTAAAGGTTCAAGAGTTTTACGTCCATCTGAATTGGGGGTTTGTACATATTCGAGTCAATCTACCTCCCAAATCTCCCAAATTTCCACGCGTCCAAATCATATCTTTAGATCCCTTGTGTATATACGTCTAAGTTCCTCTCCGTCAGTGTTTCTTTATTTCGTTCTCAGTCCATAATAATAAATTCAAGTCACAAAACGTTTCGGTTTTGTTAACAAAATTCTTTATTGTTTTTAAGTTGTGATGGTTCACTTTATATCTAAGGTCATGTTATGCTCGAGGGGGTTATGAGTGACCTAACTTTTTTTTTTCAAATTTAACATAGTAACAATGACGTTGTTTTTCTCTTCTACACCTTAAGTTTATGGTCCCCTAACTTTTTACTCTATCCTATTCTTCTATTGTGTAAAATTAAAATACTAACATCTGATCAGAAAAAATTTCTACACGTACGTTTCCTTTCCGTTTGACCAATCATCGGTCTATATAGACATTCTAAATTTTTTATAAAATCTTTTGTAAATGTTTATTTGCGACTTCAACAACATCTCAGTGATTGAACATAGGCAGAGAAGACACTGGGGTACCTGACATCGGACGGTCCGAGGAGACAGGTACCTTAAAGGTTCCGACTCTTATGACCTCACCCAACGGTAAAGGATGAGGGTTCCTAGAAGGGTTGGGTCCTTAACTTGGGAACAGAAGACGTGACTGTCTGTCTTAGAAATGGTGACTTGGTGGTCCCTTCGGGTGTACAGACTTCTTGGTGAACATTTATTTGAACTCACAAATCAATCGTTGTCGTAGTGGATGGACTGAAGGTTTGAATTTTTATTTATTTATTGTAAACACCCGATGTGTCCGTTGGGTATCATGAGTGTTACACGACGATGACGACGACGATTCAGTGAAGTCGTCACAGACTGAGACACTGGGGTATCTGCCGTCGGATGGTTCCGAGGGGACAGGGACTCTAAGAGGTCCGTTCTTGTGACCTCACCCAACGGTAAAGGAAGAGGTTACGTACTTTCACTTTTCACTTTCACTTCAGTGAGTCAGCACAGGTTGAGAATCACTGGGGTACCTGACGTCGGGTGGGTCGAGGAGACAGGTACCCTAAAAGGTCCGTTCTCATGACCCCTCCCCACGGTAAATCTAAAATAATAAACATAAGTCACATATAAGTCTTATAAACCCATTAACCTTGTTCTAGAGTTACAAACAAACTATCGTCTCTACTTCGTGCTTTCGTAAAAAAGGGGTATTGATAACGAAAGTATATGTTCCTCAGTATATGTTGCTATAAAGAGTTCGTATCCGGGGGTAATGTGAGGTTTTACGGGTGTCTTGGGTGAAACTCTTAGTAGTGTAATTTTTGTAATTTGTTGGAAAACACTAGTGAGCCACGACCATTACACCTTCAGGGGTCTTAATACAAAGACGTAAACCAGTAACTTTATCAGTTTTAGTGTGTATATGTCGAACGTCTAGACGACAAGTAAGTGAGAACGAGTAAACGTCAACTTCTCTGAGTCGAGGGCAGTTAAACTCATTTATACGGTCCTTATGTGTCCAATTAAACATCTAAGTCCTAAATCTAAGTTGCGACTGAGGTTACAGACGATATAAGGGACAAAACATCTGTACATCTTTTACCTAATGTCGGAGTGGGGACATTACATTGTTTGTCTTATACAGCACACACAGAGATAAATTTGAAAACATCGAGTTCGAGATAGATTTCAGTACACCTGTGATTAGTAACACTTATACTGTAAATTATCTTTTTCTTCTTTTCAACATAATACGGTAAGTTTATTTAGGGATTTAACTCAGTTTGACGTACACAAATATCGGGTTTAGAGTTTCATCTTTTGTGACCTCTACTGGACGTTGTGAAACCCAACGATGCACATTGTACAAAGTATAGTTCACTATCAGACAAGTCTCTTCACGACACCTGAATTCAAGAGAAGGATAGTAATAAGTCTGTCTCCAACTACCGAATCGTCGGAACACAACATGCACACACACAATGTCTCCTGTCCAAACATCAACTTGGACTAACAAAGGGTTCGTGGTAGACCGGAAGGATAAATATTATACAGTTTACTCTGACGGGTTCCACACTCCCTTTAGAATTAAAGAGAAAATAAGTCCAATATAACGAACTCCTAAGAGACCGGTGTCGAGTTTGACGTAGTTATTTTGTAGATATAAAAATGAGGTGGGGTGTACAGAAAATTATAAGGATTTAGAAGAACTTACGAAAAGACTAAAAGTGACGGAAGGGGAAAAACCTAGGGATTGATAATTTCCAAAAGTGGAAGGGAGTGAGTATTGTAATTCGTAGAACGATGTCCTATGTCTAATAATATTTGAAGTCATCTTTTTAAATTATAAAACTTTTTATCTACCGAAACTTATCTGGAACGAGTATAAGAAAAGACAACCTCAGTTCAAAGGTAAACGGTTTTATTTATATATATATTTGATGTTTACATATATAATAGTGAGTCGACACAGGACAAGAGACACTGGTGTACCGAGGAGACAGGTACTTTAAGAGGTCCGATCTTATGACCTTAACTGTCGGTAAGGGAAGAGGTCCCCTGTAAGGGTTAACTTGGACCAAAAGGATGTAACTTCCGTCTAAGAAATGACAGACTTAGTGGTCCCTACTGGTATATTTATATGTTTATAAATCTTTACTTAATAACGGAGAACATTTCTTTTTTAAGAGTACGTATATACCTGTAGAACTTTTTAAATGAACATTAATTATTATTAAATACGAGTTCACTTTAAAATCGTCTTTGAATTACTGAGTCCTTAAAAATTTATTCACTGGTTTATCAATCTATTTTGATTGTTTTATTTGTAAAATGAGACGTAATCCGTGAGGACTGTTTTACACAAAGTAATCTTCTTTTAGACTCTTTATAAAATATTTCACGTAATCTGTGATTTAATGGAAATATTAATATATTACTGGAAATTAAAGGAGTAACTTTCTTACTAATCATCATTACAGATCTTTTTATATAAACTATTTTTATATGATGAAATTATGAGACTTTTATTACGTCTAATACTTATATACAAGATTAACTAAGTTACGGTTTTAATATAACTCTTTCTTTGGTAAAATACATCTTTAACTAAGGATAAATCTTTCACCTTTAACGTATAATGAATAAATTTAATTATACTTTTCGAATACTTTGTACTAAAAAAGAAACTTTACAATATAAAGAAACACATTGGGGAATTAACAATCAATTTACTTTCGAGGTCCTTTCCATAATGGTTTTTCATAAGATTGTAAATTTCTTACTCTTAAGAGTATCAGTAAATTATCACGTGTAGAAGAATTTATCAAAATTTTAAGATGAAGACACTAGTAATAATGACTAAAAAATTACAGTCATTTTTAATATAAAAATTTAATTTTAAACTTAGACTTTCCTATTTGTCTTAAATAATTTTTATATTTCTTAAACACTTTTAAAGAGTATTACATGGAACAACATGTATGTACAAAAAGAGTCTTACGTATGTAATTCTGTCTCGAGTCGTTTTCTTAGAGTGCAATTACCAGACAAGAGTTTAGTCTCCTGATATCATGACGGTTAATAATGGAATCACCACCAATTGTTCCATCCAATACTCTTTTTCCGTTCAGTAAATATAATCACCACCTATTTTATATGGTCTTGTCTTGGCAAGGAGAGAAATCAGACTACGTACTTTACAGTCTGATATTGACTATACTATCAAACTTAATATATAAAGATACTATTCTTAAGGTATAAAGTTTGTCGAATTTCAGTCAAATCATATATAGTAAAGAGTCAATTAGTGTAACTTACAATTTTCAATGACTATAATGATACTTCATACGTTTCGAGAATTCAGGACTTCACTTCATCAGTTTAAGGAGATTTCATTAAGTCCTTATCGTCAAAATAATTAACATATGAAATTAAGAATTTTATTGAGTCAACAAGTAAACCGAAAATTTATCAAAAAGGGGTTTTCGATGTATCTTTATTAATAAGTTTCTATTCATTTAATTATGTATACATAAGGAAAGTCTTTTCATATTAATGTACGATACTTCTTTATTATCAACGAAAACACAGAGGTATATAATACATTTTTGAATCTTTAATCTATTACAACTGGTAGAGATAAAATTAACGATTTAATCTTACAAGTACTTTTAAAGATGTCTCGACAATAAATAGTTCACTTAAAGTATTAATCTACAACATAAAGTGTACATAACGTTAATTGAAATAATAGTCAGACTGTGTTAGTTTAATATATGTCCATCGATAATCTATCAAGTACTTTCTATATGACTGTATTTATAATTCTTTCCGTTTTGTTTCTTTTAGATTCGAAAATCAAGAACGTTTTTATGGTCAGTAATTAAGACTTACTCTAAAACAATATGTTTGAGTAGAATTATAGTCGGATTCGTTTTATAGTATTTACTCCTATAACATCATTTTTCGTTAATTTATTAATAGAAACACTAGGAAAGATGAAACCATAAAAATCGAAAACCTACACAAACGGTAAAAGTTCATAGATAAACTAAAAATTTAATATATGGAAAACATCATGCACTTTACAATAAGAAATGGACCCGTTTATTGACAAGCAAACTTTTCGTTGTTTTTATATTTGACGAGTATTATTATTACTCGGACTAACGGATTTTTACTTAGAAAGTACTTACGATTAGTTTTTGAAGTTTTTTTCTTGGGTACACATTACTTTTACGTTAACAGGAACCAACTAAAACTTCTACATAAAATTTGTTTGACGAAAAAATCAATCTTCGGGTTCAAGGGAAAGAGAGAAGTTTGATACCAATGCTGTTAAGTCAGACAATAATGTCTTTCCCGACACTCCAAACTTTGACACAACTTTAAAGTGGTCAGAAAGTCAAATGTACTTTTTAACTCCACCTACAAAAGAATTTACATGAATTGATAAATTGAAGTTACAAGAAACTTATAATTTTTATTTATGATTTTTAGATATCTTATTAAACCCGTAATCAAAAAATAAACTTTCGGAAAGGGAATTTTAGACAAATAACTTATTTCGTAAAAGTAAATTGAAAGGTATCTCTGATAAAGTTTTACCTTATAAATAAAAAAAGGACGTTAGACCTTAAAGTCCAACAAAAAATAAGATGTGTCAATCACATTATTAAACACTTCTTAATCTTTTAATTATGTTACTTATTTTACGACGCTATACTATATACTATTTAACAAAGAAGTAACAACCTTACGAATATCAAATATACATTGTAAGAAGATGTATTAAAACTTATAAATAACCGATACGTTCCAAGTCCTTTAAACCATCTAACTTTTAAGGAACGATTCGACCGTAGTACTAAAGGAACTACTCGTCCGGAAGCGATTGACGAACTCAACGCGAACTTACCAAGTTAAGAATTGTAGTCGTCTTTGAGAACCGACTTTATGACGGTATCTCAGTCCGTTCCAGCAGACATTCATGATCACGGCTCCCTTATTCATTATCTACGAATTTGTTTTACACGTACTTGTGAATATTACACTTATATGATTGTTGCCTCTCTTCAATAACCATTTGACACCCGAAGGGACGACCGAGTCTGTCATTTCTTAGACGGATGTTACACCCTCTGAATCCCATCCTAGGGACTCAACCCTTCTAGTGGACCTTCTCCCGTACAGTCGGGTGAGGTCATAAGAACGGACCTCGTAAGGTACTTGTCTTCTCGAACCACCCGAGGTCAGGTACCCCAACGTTTCTCAGCCTGTGTTGACTCACTGAAGAGAAAGTGAACTGAAAACGGGTCAAGATAACAGTCGAAAAAACTCTTTGACGACATGATAAAAGGTGTCACTGACACAGTCAAATGTAAGGGTGGTCGTCGTATACTCCCGAGGGGAAAGAAGTGTGAGAGTAGTTATAAACAATAAACACAAGAAAACCTACTAACGTAAGACCGTCTAAAATCCACTATAGATTAAAATAACAACTAAACGAAAAGAGACTACTAATCACTCCCGAAGGGGCCATCGTGTCAACCATTTCTTAGAAGGACGTTACTCTCTCTGGGGTCAAACTAAGGACCCAACCCTTCTAGGTCACCTCTTCCCTATCCGATGGGTGAGGTCATAGGAACTCGAAGGGAACACCGAGTCGACCATTTCTTAGACGGACGTTACGTCCTCTGGACCCAAACTTTTCCCTTTCCGATGGGTGTGGTCATAAGACCGGACCTCTTAAGGTACCTGACATATCAGATACACTAGTGTTTCTCAGCCTGTACTAAATCGTTGAAGGTGTACTAGTCACTACAGCTCGTACAAAGGTACACACACGAAAGGACACCAAGTCTGCTACTTCTTAGACAGACGTTACGCGATCCGGACCCAAGTTAGGGCCCTAGTCCTTCTCTGGAACCTTTTCTCTTACCGTTGGATTAGGTCATAAGAACGGACCTCTTAAGGGACCTGTCTCCTCGGACCACCCGATGTGAGATACCCTAGAGTTTCTCAGTCTGTACTGACTCATTGCCTATGAAAGTGAAACCGGTAAACGTTAGGGACAGTTCTAGAGTTATTGTCAAACGTGTCTTAGTCCTATTTATAGAAAATCTAAACATATCTTTCTGTTTCCCTGAAGGGACCACCAGGTCTCCAATTCTTAACCGGACGGATACGTGCTGAGTACCCAAACTAGGGACGAGGCCCTTCTGAAGTGTATGGCACCCCGTTGCTTCCGGACACGGTGTCGACGACTCGTGTACGAGACGTTGTTCTTCCTTTGTGTACAAATCTTTTACCAAAGGGTCCTAATATTGTCACAACGACATATAAATAAGTCGTATGGATTAAACTGATCTGTTTGATAGTGCAAACAAAAGAGGGTGTCGATATAAAATTCAATCCTAGTATAACTGTTGTAAAGTCTAGGCAGCGCTAAGAAGAAAGAACCGTTTAATTTATGTATGAATCAGACTTTCAGTGTTAGAAGGTGTGATATAGGTTCGGAAACAAGAATCCGTAGAGTGAGAAAGAGAATGTAGAGAGTAGTAGTCCCCTTTCGACTAACAATAACAAAAAGTTTATATATATTCGTGTCAACCGAGACAACTCAGTCCGTCAGAACACAGATTCTAACCCGCAGTAAAGAATATTCTACGTGTCAAAATCCATTTTATACACTTATACAGGTTTTACAAAAAAGTAATTTGTTCTAGATGATAAGGTAAGGGTCCGATAACCTTAAAATGAGATAGAAGAACTGAATATGGAAAAGAATATGTTAGTTTAATGATTACTTCAATAGTAATTGATTTAATGGTACAATTATAAGAGGAGAATCCTGGTTTTCGGGAAAATTTTTATTTAGTATATTGTTAGATATCATATTTATTTTTTGTTGTTGTCGTTATTTGAATTGGAAATAGACCAAAAAGTTTACCTTATACACGAATTTGACTGTATTTTAATCAATATTTCTTTGTAAGCAGAGACATATAAAAAATTTATATAACCAAAGGACTTAGATTGACTTTTGACAAACTTACGTTTTTATATTATAATCAAAACTTAGTAAGGAAGATTTTTAATACTAATTAGATGAAAAGACAACAGTCAACAAATACGAAAACTTTTGAAGGGTAATATCAGAAAATTTATTGTGAATTCACATTAAGATTTACAATAAAACATAATAATCGTAGTGGATTTACTCTGGCGTCTACGTGGATTTCGTTCAATAAACACGATTATACATGATTACTTGAGTAGGCGACGGGACACGGTATTAGGCTAAAGAGGTAGTAGCAGAAGAAAGGACGGGGACTGAAGAATAGAGACGGAAAGTAACAAGGACGACAGACCGTCGTCATAACTTTGATGTCGAACTCTATTTTCTACTACTCCCTTCTTTTTTCTGCCACTAAAAGTCAACACCTTTATCTACATCTATTCCCATTCGTACCTTGATTAATTTACTACAACAGAAGACCTCCGGATTTCAACGTTGTGAATCAAATCATAGACGCAACTTACTGAACACATATAAACCGTAGTCTCTTGTTACTACCGGAATCTGAATCGGTGAAACTGCTGTAAATAAATCTTAGAATATATACTCGAGACCATGATCTTATGAGACCCCTACTTTTAACCCTAATTCTGGGTCAGATAGGAGTTTTTCTTTCTCCTGTCAATTGTACGTAACGTACTCATGGATGTCAGTCCGAAACAACGGATAAATTCTTCGAATTTTAAATGACAGTCTTTTTTTTACAACTATGAAAAATTTTTTCACTTATTCTTGTCCCTATTTCCTCATTAATTACTCTCGCCTGACTCCTCAAATTTAAATCTTGGTTTAACTTTAAACTACAATTTCATTCTTTCTCCAGACGGTTCCACTTTAACGACATTGTAAGGGACTATAGACCCCGTACCCTAGGTACGGTTCAATTCGTTTGTGTATTTGTCGAGTTTTTACGTCCTGAGGGAGGGAAGAACTAAAAGGGAAGAACCGGGACGGGGGAAGTAAACTTCAAACATATAAATTAATCGAAACGGAGACGATGGCCTGTTCAAACTACACACCATCTCTAAAGAGACACAGGACAGAGACGATGAAAGGTCGTGACCCTGAAAACTCTCTCTTGGACTTGACGGATCTGGAAGGAAGGAGAAGGAATTTTACTATATATCTGTAGTCAAAGAACACCTAAGTCACTTCCGATTTGATCGACGAATACATTTCACAAGTTTTATCGTGACCTATCGTATGAGATTCCTTTATAACCGTAAATAATATTATATATAAAAAACTTTTACGTAAAAAGAAGAAGTGTCGATAGAATCTAAAACCGGGGAGTTTTCACTTTATGTCATTAATCGATATTTTTACAATTTTTTATTATTTTTTTAATAAGTAAAGTTAAACATAGAGTTCTCTGGAACATCTCCAGGTGAATAGGTACAAAATGAACAGTAATCATCCAAGATCCCTCAGAATGAAAAACTATATCCTTGAGTCAGTATATGAAATCAACAGTTTATTTAATATCATGTGATAACTAGAATATACCTAAGGAAAGACTTTCCACATAAAAAGACACATGAAATTTAAAAGAAATAAATTTTAAAATAACGATTTATAGACAACAGAAGGAAAGATGGTGGGAGATTCAAGTAGAATTTAAAGGAAAAATGAATCCTTTTTAAGGTATTACTTTATCTGTTCGTCACACTACTATAAAATTTACAGTTTTTGTCATAATTGTCCTACCATGAGTTTGACACTAGACTTTTACCTGTCGTAGTCACAGTGGACCTTTGAAGAACTTATAACTTTAAGAACCCAGTGTAGAGTCTGTAACACTTGGTCGTGGAGACTCCTATTCCGGGTCCTTAGACAGAAAACAGTCGATAGGTCCATTAAGAGTTCGTGTTCTTTGAGTCTTTTCTTAAATAGATTTTCTTCGGTGATTATTTTACATTCTCAAAGTAAAAACAAATGTACTCTTAGGTTTGAGGACATCTCATTCATAGATAGTGTAAATATGAATCAAATGTTCTATAAGGACTTTACATTATAAAGACCTTAAGTTTCGATCTGAATGAGTAGATAAATAATTGAACCATGAAGAGTTTCATAGTAACCTCTTAATGGGTACACAGTCTAGACCGTCTCTCTAACAACTTTTACACTAGGGACCCAGGTCGTATATGGTCACTTCTTTGACTTAGAAATACTTATCCTTTGTCTTTAGACGTAAAATTCGCTAAAAGTCATCACAAAAATCTTTACGACTTTATCCTTCTTATTAACTGACGACAACCACTGAATCACCAAACCAAGTCAAGCCAAGTCAAGTCAAGTCAGCCGTCAGCACAGGCTGAGACACTGGGGTACTTAACGCCGTGTGGTCCGGAGGGACAGGTAGCGTTTGAGGGCTTCAAGTGAGTCTGAGTGTAGGTAGCTCAGTCACTACGGTAGGTCGGTAGAGTAGCAGACAGTAGGGGAAGAGAAGGAAGGGGGTTTAGGGAGGTCGTAGTCAGAAAAGGTTACTCAGTTGGGAAGCGTACTCCACCGGTTTCATGACCTCAAAGTCGAAATCGTAGTAAGGACGGTTTCTTTAGGGTCCCGACTAGAGGAAGTATTACCTGACCAACCTAGAGGAACGTCAGGTCCCCTGAGAGTTCTCAGAAGAGGTTGTGGTGTTAAGTTTTCGTAGTTAAGAAGCCGTGAGTCGGAAGAAGTGTCAGGTTGAGAGTGTAGGTATGTACTGGTGACCTTTTTGGTATCGGAACTGATCTGCCTGGAAACAACCGTTTCATTACAGAGACGAAAACTTATACGATAGATCCAACGAGTACTGAAAGGAAGGTTCCTCATTCACAGAAAATTAAAGTGCCGACGTCATTGGTAGCACCACTAAAACCTCGGGGGTTTTTATTTCAGACTGTGCCAAAGGTGACAAAGGGGTAAATAAAGGGTACTTAACTACCCTGGTCTACGGTACTAGAATAAAAAGACTTACAACTCGAAATTCGGTTGAAGAAGTGAGAGGAGAAAGTGAAAGTAGTGATCCGAAAAATCAAGGAGAAGTTAAAGACGGTATTCCCACCATAGTAGACGTATTGACTCCAATAACTATAAAGAAGGTCGTTAAAACTAAGGTCGAAAACGAAGAAGGTCGGGTCACAAAGAGTACTACATGAGACGTATATTCAATTTATTCGTCCCACTGTTATATGTCGGAACTGCGTGAGGAAAAGGATAAACCTTGGTCAGACAACAAGGTGTAGGTCAAGATTGACAACGAAGGACTGGACGTATATCCAAAGAGTTCTCCGTCCAGTCCTCCAGACCATAAGGGTAGAGAAAGTCTTAAAAGGTGTCAAAAATCACTAGGTGTGTCAGTTTCCGAAACCGTATCAGTTATTTCGTCTTTATCTATAAAAAGACCTTGAGACAACGAAAAAGTTACTAGGTCGCCTACAACCGTTAAACTAGAGATCAAGGAGACGGAAAAGATTTTGGTCGAACTCGTAGTCCTTCAAGTGCCAAGTGCATAACGACTTCGGACCGAACCTCTTAAAACTCGTAATGAAATGATCACACACTCTACTCACGTAACACACCATCAAACTCGTAAGAAACTGTAACGGAAAGAAACCCTAACCTTACTTTCGACTGGAAAAGGTCAGGACACCGGTGACGACTCAAGAGGTTTAAACGACCGTATAACTCCCGTCGTGAAAGTGTCGTAGTAGAAAGTCCTAAACTTCATCGAGTTGACCTTAAGGTAGTGAAGGTGATCGAAACAAACATCACTACGAAAGATTCCGGGTGAACTGAAGCGTAAGGTCCTACAGACCGAGATCCACTCACTAGTGTGGTAGCACTAATAGAACCAGTACTTCCAGAAAATACATGTCAAGAAGACACATAAAAACGGTGGAGAAGAAATATAGAAGACGAAGACAATCCAGGCCTGGTAAAGACAGGAAATAGTTCGGGTAGAAACGTACTTTACGAGGGAAACACAGAGATTAAAAGAACTTCTCTAGAGATCAGAAAGGGTAAGACAAAAGGACATAAAGAAACGTAACTAGTGACTCCTTCCGGAAGAATAGAGAAGAACGATAAGAAACCTTGAGACGTAAGTCTACGAACATAGAATGGTTAGGAAACGGAAAGTGAAGAGAAGAAAAGTATCGATAAACATTCCGGAAGGGTCTTTCGGTAAAACGAAAAAACGTAAAGAAAAGGTACCCCTACCAGAACTAGGAACAGAGGACTTGTTACAGTGTTTGGAGTCAGGTATGAAGTAGTCCGTGAGATAGATAGTCTAGATCAGGGAATTTAGAAAAAGAGTGAAGGTAACATATTAGTATTCCCTAAACTAAATCCAGTAAAGACTTACCAGATCACCAAAAGGGATGAAAGAAGTTAAATTCAGACTTAAACCGTATTCCTCAAATACTAGACTCGGTGTCAGTCGAGGACCAGAACAAAAACAATTGACATATCTCGAAGAGGTAGAAACCGACGTTTCTTATCTTAGTTAGACTAAAACCACAACTGGTAGACCACTACAGGTACACATCTCAGAAGAGAACACAACAACCTTCTCCCACAAACGATACTGGTCACGTAAAAGAACCGTTTTGAGATAATCAGAAACGGGACGAAGTAAAGTGTAAGGTTCCGGTTTAAACGGACAATGAGGTCCACANAAACCGACGTTTCTCATCTTAGTTAGACTAAAACCACAACTGGTAGACCACTACAGGTACACATCTCAGAAGAGAACACAACAACCTTCTCCCACAAACGATACTGGTCACGTAAAAGAACCGTTTTGAGATAATCAGAAACGGGACGAAGTAAAGTGTAAGGTTCCGGTTTAAACGGACAATGAGGTCCACAAAGAACTGAAGGATGAAAACGTAAGGTCAGGGGATATTACTTTTCCTGTAGAAAAAACCCACAATCAAGATGTTCCAGAACATCCAGAAGTATCTTGGCAAGTTGAAGTCGAAGAAGTCGTAATGATCAACCCCGTATCTGAACCTAATTACACTATAACTTACCAAACGGAACCTCTACTTGTCTCTAGTAAGACAACAAAAACGCTAACGTAAGTTCATGACGTAAAGTCTGAGAAAACAATTGATACTACCGATGAGGTAAAGAAGACTCCCTAAGGACGGGCGTCATCATCTACATTACCAGTAGACTCAAATTAAGTGGGTAAGGTCAGGTAAAATCAAACTACTAAGGATCTTATAACTGCAAGTCAGAACGGTAGAGAACAAACTGGTGAAGGTTAAACGGAACTAAGCACCTGGGTTGTAAGGTCCAAGGATACGTTATAACGAGAAATGTCGTAGCCTAAAATAAAGATAGTGGACAGTGTAGGTGTTGACCCATAACAAAATCGAAACCGAGGTAGGGAAGTAAGAAAGACCTCAATAAAGAGGTGACTAGAGGTCATCGTATAACCCGTGGATGACTGGACCTCTCAAGGAGAAAGTCATAGGATAGTAAAACGGAAAAGTACGACAAGTACTACAAGTGTTCCGTTCTTATGACTTCACCAAACGGAGGTCACCTGGTGTAAGACAGTCTGGAGAGGTGGTACTGGGCGGACAGAACCAACTGGGGTGTCCGTACCGAAACAATCGAGGAAAATTAAAATACATTGTCTCATTAAGTACACGTCCTTCAATAAAGAGTCGTCTATACTTAATTAAGTAAGTGTATGGTTCTTTCTTTTTGGAATTGTTATTTTTATAAATTATCGATAAATATCACGGACCTTTATGCACAAATAAAAAGAGTAAGAAAAGAACGTGTCTGTAAAGAACAGTCGTAGTGTCTCATTAATTCTCGTGTCGGAGACCTCAGTCCCTCGTAATCATCCCTGACCAAAACGGTCATTATATTCGTACAGGATACATTTCTATTTTATTTACATTTCTATTTTATTGATTCGGTGTCATACAAGTAGAACTCTTGCATTACCTTTTCTCATTAATTGGGTACCCAACTGACACTACTATATAAAATTAAGATTTAAATTTTGTGAACAATAAGACTGAAGGAGAGAGGACGTGACATTTGTCACTTTGATTATTTGTCTCAATAGACCATTAATTTTATGTCATATTGTAAACACAGGAGGTTAATATCTGGTAGAATACCTCCGACAGTGTCTTATCGTCAATCTGTCGGAGGAATATGGAAGGGACTTAGATCTAGAATCTCGGACGACTCAATCCGGACGGTTCAAATTGTTTGTCTTTCTGCTCTTCGGGTCGATTAAACTTAAAGTCAATTTATTACTTTATAGAACGTACATCATATACTCTACATGAACTAATTTTCAAAAAGTAACAAAGAGAATTAAGTTTAAATTAACCTACAGGAAATCAAGTAAACTGCACCGACTTGATCTCTCTTCCAACAAAGGTGGTGTCCCTGTACATGGATTGGTTGCACTACTTTTACTCTCAGATAATTATAAAGTAATAAACCAGAAACCCATTTGTTTCTTCTGTTTTTCTACCCGGAATGTCGGGAGTCCCTGAAGAGTAACCATAATTTTGATCTGAAAGTTCTTTTTACGGAGAACGCTGATAGGACCAAATTTCTCAGAACTTTCACAAGTCTAAATTTCAAAACTCTCGACATGTCTCTCCCTCTAGTCGGGGGACTCTTTTGTCGTCTGGGTCGGTACGAAAGTTTTCCTGAAACAGTACAGGATTTCAGGACAGTCACTCGACCCAGGGAGGAGGAGGGACCCCCTCCTGACCCATTTCGTAGCCTTTCTCACGCATAACCACGTAGGAACGAACGAAAGGAGTCTTTCGTGTCCAGGATCCTCTGAAACGAAAATCCTTGACCTCCTCCTTATAACTACTATTGTTTAGTGTTACTGTAACAACTATAAAATTCTCGACTGGGACAGAAGAAAAATCAACCACGATGTCACTTACACATTACGATTCATAAAGAACTACGGAACTTACAAACGATAAAATATCCTTTCTCCAATACGATTAATATTGAACTTTTAATACGATTGTAATAAAGTCTGTCTGGAACAACTAGTGCACGAAATCTAGTTGAACTAAAATTACTGATTTCGCATTAAAATTTTACAGTTCAAATGGACATAGTTGTACTGTCCAAATAGACAGTTTAAGTTTAGGTTGGTGTATAAGGACCGTTAAAGAAGGGAGGATGTCACACAATCAGTGAGTCAGTACAGGCTGAGAAACACTGGGGTACCTGTTCCTCGGCCCCCGATGTCATCGGGGTCCGAGGAACAGGTACCTTAAGAGGTCCGTTCTTATGTCATCGGGGGTCCGAGGAACAGGTACCTTAAGAGGTCCGTTCTTATGAGCCCACCCAACTGTAAAGGAGGAGGTCCCCTAGAAGGGTTGGGCCCCTAGATCGGACCCAGAGGACGTAACATCCGACTAAGAAATGGTAGACTCAGTGGTCCCTTCAGGAGAAAGGAGCATGGGAGAAGGTACACTCAAGAAATCACAATGTATATGTATAAAGTCTAATTCTGCATTTAAGATGATGGTTAGACAAGACGGTAAAATCAAATCGAAATATAGCTGATCGTTTCCTACTAACAGGAAATGGGAACCTAAAACCAAAGGATTTCAACGGTTACTCTTTTTTCTTATAGATCTTATACGGAGGGTCTTTTTACGTTTCATTTATTTTAGTATAAGTCTTTGGATAACCCCACTCAGGTTGAAGTTTCTAAGTCCGTTTATAATTTGATGGGTATGTAAAAAAAAAAAAAAATCAAAAAATAAAAAATTTAAAATTTTAGAAATTAAGAATGTACGCAAGGGTTTGTACTTGGGGGGAGGGTGGAGGGAGGGGTGTTGTAGAGAGACCCAGTAGGGGTACGTGGTCGGGGTTCGTACGACGTGGGACGCAGTCTGTATCTGACCGCTAAGTTAAGAATGTACTATCATATGCACAATCTTACAGTAAGAGGGTTTAGTAGGGTGGGAGAGGGAGAGGGAGACTCAGGTTTTCAGGCAATATGTGTAGACACAGAAAAAAGGACAGAACGTATGTCCCAGCAGTAACGGTAGAAGGATTTAAGGTATATATACACAATCATATGACATAACCACAAAAAGAAAGACCGAATGAAGTGAGACATATTAACCGAGGTCAAAGTAGGTAGAGTAGTCTTGACTAAGTTTACTTAAGAAAAATTGCCGACTCATTATGAGGTAACACATATACATGGTGTCGAAAGAATAGGTAAGTAGACGACTACCTGTAGATCCAACAAAGGTACAGGACCGATAATATTTGTCACGACGCTACTTGTAACCCCATGTACACAGAGAAAGTTAAAACCAAAGGAACCACACATACGGGTCGTCACCCTAACGACCCAGTATTCCATCAAGATAAACGTTAAAAGTAAAACAAAAACAGTCTCCATTTACATCTCTTTTAGTAGTACTCTCACCTCTATTTGATATAATATTTACATTGTATACATCTTTGATTGAAAAATCTTTTCGTATATAAAAAAAAGTTTTTTCCAGTGTGGTAGGTGACAAGATTTTTTATACAACACAAGATTATTTAATAGATTTGTTTATACGAAAATAAAACCAACATTGAAAGAAGTAGAAGGTTTTAAACCGTAACTATAATAATCGTCAAATAAAAACATCGAAAAGACCCTCCAAAGAAACGTCGAGACCTAAACAACGTGGCGTACCACAATGAAACAAGAGATTCGGATGAGACGAACGATTTTACATGACCTTTTTTAAGGGACAAGTAGGGAACAGAAACTAACTCAATAGGAAACGATCCTTCTCACACCAATCGAAAGTACGAGGAACGATCGAGGGTCGTCGGGAGGGGTATCTGACGTCGGTATCGGAACGGTCCTCGGGTTCGAGGGATGTACCTCCTCTAGTTTGGAGGTGTTGTCCCTAGAAGTTCCGTCCAGCTCAAGTTGTCAGTCAGTTGTCAGTGTCAGATGTAGTGTATTTCTACTCTACTGAGTAACCTTTAAGAAAAGACACCTAACAAAGGTGAGGAATTTTGACTCACTATATAGTTCAAGTTTAGGTTAGGGTATAAGGACCGTTAAAGAACGGAGGATGGGAGAAGGTACATTCAAGCAATCACAATGTATATGAATGAAGTCTTCTGTATTTAAGGTAATGGAGAGACGACACGGTAAATTCCAATCGAAATATAGATAAACCGTTTTCTACTAAACAAAATAGGAGGTCTAATCAGATGTAACATGTACATTATATGAACGTAAGATCACTTAAACTTATGATACATTTCCCCGTCTCTTCTTTTACTTTAAATAGTAACCAGAATGGACAGGGTTGTTCGTTAAAAACAGTAGACCTGTACATTCAAGTTAACACAGAAAAGACAAACTTATAAGATACTACCAATAAAAGAGTGCACTGACGTTCAATCAAAAGTCACCAGTCATCAAATGGAACGGAAAGTGTCACATAAAAATGGATCAAACTCCCAACCGCCAGGACCTGTATTTGTAATTAAAGTTAAGAAGTCTATATTTCTTACTAATAGTGCTTTCAAGAAACTCTTATTTTAGAAAAGGTTACACATATAGAAATGATATATAAGGACCTACACTTAATAAAGTAGTATAATACTTGATAAATGGACTTCCGTAAACTATACACAATTCTTTAATGTAATCTTTTTTTAACTGTCGAATGCAGTGGATTAGAAACGTAATAGAGATTCACAGGTATAATTCTATGTTTGGTCAGAATCAGTGAAAAAAATTATCAATCCAACTTGTCAAAGGTACGTAAATAAGTGACAAATATACGATTGAAAAAATAAACAAATATATTATATTTACGAGTCATTTAAGTCCGAAGTACTACAATCCCAGGGACACGTAAGTAATTAATCCCAAAAACACGTATTTCATAATTAAAAACACTTACTCTGTTAAAAATAACGAGGGTTGAGAAAGAAACAAATAACTTTTAACTGATTAAACGATAACTATTTTAGATATGATGATAAAAGAAACATTAAAGAAGATTTTTATTACAAAGCGTGGCTTCATTGCATTCTCGTTTTGAGTACTCTGTTAAGTCTACAGTCTTGTAGAAACTGAATTTTAAATAGAACACGATCAAATTTTAAAAAGTACCTTCAAATGTTTATTTGTGTATAATACCAAAAAAAGATTTCGGGTACAGCAAAGAACGGAGTTGTTATAGTTCCATCTTAAAAATGTGAGAGGAAAAAACATTCTTAGACATGGTTTTATGTAAATGTCTTTAATAAGACTATATGAGAGAATTTAACTACGGTCGACTCACACAATGTGTCAAATTCTTTGTTCCGAAGTCAACGTCCTTAAAGTCTCACGTAAAAGGGGTACATGGAAACCTTTAATCTGACGGCATGACAATGACTTTACGAACGTAGTTTAACATATAGTCCGGTAAAAGAGAACCACATATCTTCATCGTTCGAACCTATTTCATCTATATAAAAGTTTTCTATTATTTTTTTTACTCACACCTCACCCAGATAAGGGTTCCTCTTAATTCCGTTGATCTGACTTTACATCTTTTCACTTCCTTTGACCGTGTCTTCCTCTCTCTCTTTCTACTATAGACAAAATTTTCTATTACCCTTTACCTTTTTTAAAATGATAAGGTCTTTAGATTTCGGGTACCCTCGGTTATGGATTTGACCCTTTGACGTGGTAAATTATGAAAGACTAATCTTCCGTGTGATGTATAATTGTTGACTACTTTGAAAAACTGGGAGTGGGGATTGGTAGATCTATTCCGAATCCCTACTGTCAGACATGTTCGAGTGTCAAAACTCGATCAAAGGCTAAAGGGGGGGGGCGGGGCCCCCAACGTTTTTTAAAACGAAGGTCGTTCTCTTTATTTGTTGTACATTGACTTAGATCTTTGGATCGTCACAGTCCATGTCGAGACTTCAGTCTTACCAATGACATTAAACTCGTTTAGACCTGTGTGTCGGTTGTAAAGACGTGATAGTTATTTGATAACTTTTGACTTTCCGAATTACTGATTCCGTGGGTAGTCTCCCCTCCATGTGTACACGTATATTCTACTCCCTCTTATTAACCTATTATTTTACGTAAATAATCAGTTTTCCTTGTGCTAAAAGTACAAAACACACGTCTGATTACGAAACAGGATACAAATCAAATGGGTCCATAAATACTAATCTTGAACTTGTTTTTAGTGATGACTTAATGTTAGTAACATTTTATGAACTTCCTATTTGTTTTGTATTTACTTTATTGACATCTAAAAGTTTATTTTGTATATACGACATAGATTTACTAATATTACCGGAAATTTAGTAAAAGACTCCTTAAACATAACTTTACATTTTAAATTAAAGGGTCACTTTTGTGTTTCTTCACAGACGATGAATCACTATCGAGATTACCTGTCGAGTCTATAGAGGTTATGCCTAGCGAGTTTTATGTCCTTTCTCTTCGAGCATATAAAGTAATCCTCATAAACTATATCGTAGACAAAATTTTAATCAATGAAGTTAGAGTAAAATTTTTATTTTAAGACGAGGGTCCTTCTACTTTCTCCACATAAAAAGGGAGATTCATGTTGATTTTAGTGACCTTTAATGCACATTTTATTTCTGAGTCTCCCTCTCCCTCTCCCACCCTACTAAACCCTCTTACCGTAAGATTGTACATATGATAGTACATTCTTAACTTAGCGGTCAGATACAGACTGCGTCCTATGTCGTACGAACCCCGACCACGTACCCCTACTGGGTGTCTCTACAATACCCCTCCCTCCACCCTCCCCCCAAGTACAAACCCTTGCGTACATTCTTAATTTCTAAAATTTTAAATTTTTTTTTTTTTGATTTTNTTTTTTTTTTTTTTTTTCTGAAACTTATCACCTCTCTTAAGTCTGGTTGATCACTGGAACTTCCGACTCCTTTTTAGTCTACTAGTCAAAGATATTTAAGAAAAATAGGGTATATAAATTCTGAACAAAGATTTCATCCTACGGTGGACCTTTACACCACCCACGTCTGTTTATGTTTGGGAATGTCTTCTGACGCAAAAGATCCGTTTCCCTCGGTTTCCCGGTCCTTTCCTGTCGGATCGTTCTACGTTGGGTAGTTGATGTCGTTTACAGTGTCTATTTGTTTCACACCGGGGTGGGTGAGGGTCGACTACTTCCAACTGACCCCTCGAGTCACAAGGAAGGGGTGCTCCGAGGTTTCTCCACGACGAGTGGCGGGAGGAAACACAGTCGTCTCCAGTACACCCCTCTGTGGGGAGATGGAGGAGGACTCCACTTAGTTTTTAGGACTTACCTCTCGGGATAGTCCACAAAACTCTGTCTGAGTAACTTCTTAATCAAGTCTAGTCAGTCAAGTCAACGATTCAGAAAGACTGAATAACACTGGGGTACCTCACGTCGTGGGGTCCGGAGGGACAGGTAGTGGTTAAGGACCTAGAATGAGTTTGATTACAGGTAGCTCAACCACCACGGTAGGTCGGTAGAGTAGGAGACAGCAGGGGAAGAGAAGGATGGAAGTGAAAAAGGGTCGTAGCCACAGAAAAGATTATTCAGTAAATAAACGTAGTCCACCGGTTTCATGACCTCAAAGTCGAAGTTGTAGTCAGGAAGGTTACTTGTGGGTCCTGACTAGAGAAATCCTACCTGACCAACCTGGAGGAACGTCAGGTTCCCTAAGAGTTCTCAGAAGAGGTTGTGGTGACAAGTTTTCGTAGTTAAGAAACCACGAATCGGAACAAATATCATGTTGAGAGTGTAGGTATGTACTGGACTGGTGACCTTTGTAGTATCGAAACTGATCTACCTGGAAACAATCGTTTCATTGTAGAGACGAAAAACTATACGACAGATCTAACTAGTATTGAAAGGAAGGTTCCTCATTCGTAGAAAATTAAAGTGGTGACGTCAGTGTTACACGTCACTAAAAGTTCGGGTCTTTTTATTTGAGTCGGTGACAATGGTGACAAAGGGGTAGATAAAGGGTACTTCACTACCCTGGTCCACGATATTAGAATCAAAAGACTTACAACTCGAAATTCGGTCAAAAAAGTGAGACGAGAAAGGGAAAGTAGTTCTCCGAGAAATCAAGAAGTAAAAGACGGCATTCCCACCACAGTAGACGTATAGACTCCAATAACTATAAAGAGGGTCGTTAGAACTAAGGTCGAACACGAAGTAAGTAAGGTCGTAAAGAGTACTACATGAGACGTATATTCAAGTCATTCGTCCCACTGTGATATGTCGGAACTACATGAGGAAAGGTCAAAACCTTGGTCAGACAACAAGGTACAGGTCAAGATTTACAACGAAGGATTGGACGAAGAATTGGAAGGAAGGAAAGAGTTCTCCGTCCAGTTCACCAGACCATCAGGGTAGAGAAAGTCTTAAAAGGTGTCAAATAGTACTAGGTGTATCAGTTTCTGAAACTTTATCGGTTATTTTCTCTTTATATATAAAAAGACCTTGAGAGAACGAAAAAGCTAGGTTGCAAACAACCGTTAAACTAGAGACCAAGGAGACGGAAAAGATTTAGGTCGAACTTGTAGACCTTAAAGTACCAAGTGCATGACAACTTCGGACTGAACCTCTTAAAACTCGTAATGAGATGATCACACACTCTACTCACGTTAACACTCCATCAAACTTATAAGAAACCGTAACGGAAAGAGACCCTAACCTTACTTTTGACTGAAAAAGATAAGGACACCGGTGACGACTCAAAAGGTTTAAACGATCGTATAACTCACGTCGTGAAAGTGTTGTAGTAGAAAATCCTAAACTTTGTCGAGTTGACCTTAAGATGGTGGAGGTGATCGAAACAAGCATCACTACGAAGGTTTCCGGGTGAATTGAAGTGTAGGGTCCTACAGACCGAGATCCACTCACTAGTGTTGTAGTACTAATAGATCCAACATTTCTAGAACAAACATGTCAAGAAGACACATAAGAACGGTGGAGAAGAAATATAGAAGACGAAGACAATCCGGGTATGGTAAAGACAGGAAATAACTCGGGTAGAAACGTACTTTACTCCTTAGCCCTGAAGATTGAGACGGGGATGGTCATTACTCCATTACGGGTGGTGGCAGAGGCCGAGTTCACTTTAGTCTCTTTCGGTTGATTTTGACTAATAAATTTAATCTCAGAGTATTATCCTTTACTGGTTTAATCTTAACTTTTTAGTAAACAGTACGGTCTTCCGTCCAACTGATTTTTACTCGTATTTTCCATTAGTTGTCTATGTGTACAGTTCAATTGGAATTTTACGACATTTCGTTAGTACTATTTCACGTACTTTATGAAGTTAATCGTTAATGTTTACCTTTCATGGTCTTTTTTTATCTTCAAAATCTCTCTATAGTTCTCCCTTAATCTTGTGAATTTTTAATTTTTATTTCTTTTGAAATCACCTCTTCGTATCGTCGTCTTACCTCCTCTGCCTCCGTTCATAGTCACTCGACCTTTTATTTTATCCTATTTAGTGTTTACGTTTGGTGTCTCTTTTTTAATGTCTCAGAGTTCCTAGATACAATGACATTGTTTCTATAACTTCTTATTAACATATTGACCTCAACGACTTCCTCTCTTCTTTTTCTTCGATCCCATTTTTTAAATCGACTTTTTTTTTTTTCTTCTTTTTTTTTTTTCNGGTTTAAACCGTTCATACACTTTGACGTACGTCTTACTCCTTCGACTTTTTTAGAATTTTTTCTATTTAGGTTCTTTAGGTATAGTTCGTATTAATTTAAGACTTTTGATATCTATTGGGGTGACTAGGGAAAGTCTAAAACCGGGGGTCGGAACACTCTCGTATGTAAAGGTACCAAACTCGGTGTGACCACTAATCACTCCCGTCGCGATTCTTTGAATACACGACTCACTGGGACTGCCATTACCTTTGGACGTAGAACTCTAGTAGTCACAGTTACTATTTGTCTGACCAACATTATACCATAACACCAAAACATTCTCCAATGGTAGTCTCCTTTGACCCATTACCTATATACCCTAGAAAACCATAATAAAACATATTGACGTACACTCAAATGTCAATAGAGGTTTATTTAAACACTAATTTTATTACTTATTTATCTTCACGTAAAATTGAGTCAGAGTGGACGTGGTGGACCAACTCTATCATGGACTCCTCGTAGACGTAAACCTCACGACGACGACGACGACGATTCAGCGACGTCAGCACGGGCTGAGACACGTTGGGGTATCTGCCGTCGGGTGGTCCGAGGGATCAGGGACCCTGAGAGATCTGTTCTTGTGACCTCACCCAACGGTAAAGGAAGAGGTTACTTACTTTCACTTTTAACTTTCACTTCAACAAGTCAGCACAGACTGAGAATCACTGGGGTACCTGACGTTCACATGAAGTGAGGTTTATTAATGAGTATTACTTTCTGTGTGACTGAATCATAGAAACTTATTAAGAGAATGTAAGAGTGGACCTTATCGTTTAGAAAATTGTTTATAACTCTCGAAGTGTCTTCTCGATACGTCTCTGATGATTACTGATTGATATCCTAATGTATCCATACATATAGAGTATAAATTCTCTTATTATCGCTGAATATTCTACACATTCACTTTATTCTACTCCTTATTCAGTCACATACTTATCTTCATCTTTTTACTCCCATCCTTTTTATTCTCCTTCTGTTTTCAATTCTATCGTGTGTCTCATCTTTTAAATATGCGAATCATTTAACCGGACGTTTCAAGGAGTCTCTGATTATGTATTTATGTATTTTTATAAATTCGTTCGTATTTAATCGGTTGTAGGAGTACAGTTTTTTTATTTGGAATTTTTATTTATCGAGTTAATTTATACAGTTCCAATCGTCGTTAAAATTTTATAAGATAAAATTTATATACGTCATGTTAAAATGTTCACTAATAAAGTTAAACTCTTTCTTTTTGGACGATTTACGAATTCTGGTTTATACAATTAGTATCCAAGACACGTATAAACGTCCGAAAACAAGACCTTATTTGTATTTTAGACGTATTGAAATCTAACTTTACAAAATATAGTCAGAATTATCGTCTGTCAACTTTCCGTATTAGTTTCTATCTTTTACGTAAAAATTTAATGATTTTCTCCTTTCGTTTCTGTTAAAATTGAATTTCACAAAGTAAATTTGTGGTTTTATATTTCTATTTATACCGGGTTAAAATAATTCTATAAATTTTATTTTAACGTTTTAGATAGATACATTAGACATTTTTAATAATAGTCATGTTTTTTTGGGTTTTTTTGAGTTCCCAAAACAAAACGGTTTATCTGGAAAGGTTTGTCTTTCACTGAAAAAGTATAATAACAGTAGAGATTATTAAAAGTCGTGTAATGAGACTATGAAGAACAGTTTCTGTTGATGTCCGAATTTTATTTCGGATCTCTAAAAGTATAAATAATACTAATGTATATTACTTTTCTATAAGATATGGTAATTCTAGTATAATTCTCTTTGAGTTACACTCTATGTGTAAAATGTTTCAGTCTATATAAATTTTCTTGGGAGTGAATAAGTCAAGTCAAGTCAGTGAGCCAGCACAGGTTGAGACACTGGGGTGCTTGACGTCGTGTGGTCCGGAGGGACAGGTAGTGGTTGAGGATCTCAGGTGGGTTTGGGTACAGGTAACACAGTCACTACGGTAGGTTGGTAGAGTAGGAGACAACAGGGGAAGAGGAGGACGGGAGTTAGAAAGGGTCGCAGTCCCAGAAAAGTTTACTCAGTCGAGAGACGTAGTCCACCAGTTTCATAACCTCAAAGTCGAAGTCGTAGTCAGGAAGGTTACTTGTGGGTCCTGACTAGAGAAATCTTACCTGACTAACCTAGAGGAACGTTAGGTTCCCTGAGTTCTCAGAAGAGGTTGTGGTGTCAAGTTTTCGTAGTTAAGAAGCCACCAGTCGAAATATCAGGTTTAGGGTGTAGGTATATACTGGTAACCTTTTTGGTATCGGAACTGATCTATCTGTTCACCGTTTCATTACAGAGACGAAATATTGTACGACAGATCCATGGGAGTGAAAAAGTTCCATGAACTTGATGTTGTATTTTTAGTTGTAACTTCCTTTACTAGTGATTGTTAGAATGAAATTTTCATTTTACTATAAATGGTGTTCTTTCTAAATCTCGTGTCTAAATCGGAACGAGTTAGTCAATCCAATAAAACCTTTACTGAACAATAGTTAAAGAAAAGGGTCTTTTAACTCTATTATAAAAAAAAACTCTTTTACAAACTCCGAATTTATTATCTAAATTTTTAATGTGCCCAAAAATTCTAGTAATTACAATTACAATAAACTTTTAGTGTTCGCCACTCCGACCTTATTCTTTTCTCCTATAGCGACGATTCGGTACTCCAACCTCAACGACCCCAAACCTTTTTTTCTTTTCTTTTTGTGACTATTGAAACTCCTCTGGTAATATCCTTTCGAACGGAAGGACAAGTGGTCGGATTACAGGAAATGAAGAGACAATAATCCGTTTGTTCCAGATATGGCATCAGGGAAAGTCCCGGTTAGATCGGTCCACTAACTCGAGACGTATTGTCTTACAGTTTCCTCTAAAATACGGAGAGAAGGTCCTAACCGGTAATGTAGGGAGTTGGGACATGGAAAGTACGGGAGAGGTAGGAGACTGACTGACACACCGAGGAGTTCCTCGTACATTGACAGTCTACCGTCTTCGGACGAAGAGACTTACTATTATACATTTACTTGTGGTCTTAATGGACGTCACTTGGGAATATCATTTACTCTTTAGTTAAAATTAGTACAATTTGACCGTATATTGTATCTAAAACCAACATATCGTCGATATGACGGGATTGATTAATGGTAACACATCCTTATACTTCGCGATCGCATACTAATTCATCACGGTTATAGTTTCAGTACTATTACAAAAGATTATATTTTTATATTTGATGTTTTCCTTGTCCGTTGTTGTTATTCTGAATATTCTATCTAGAGTATGAGGTCCGTGATTACGAATTGATACCAGTTTACGTTCAACCTCCCATTCAATAAATTAGGAGTCTGTTCGAAAAATTTACCAAGAACACCTAAGGATAATTATGACATCAAAAGACATCAGACTGAGAGTCGATCAGGATAAGATCCTCTACCTAATAATGTTCATCGTAAAGAAAAGTAAGAGAAAAGAAATAGTACGTTAAAAATCGTTTTATATTTTAATGTAAGAAAGATTAGATCGCTTGATTATCATAATTGACTGTATTAGAGTCGTAACCACGGTAGTCATTACTAGTAAATATAAATATGACGAAATATTGCCAAGTAAAGAAAACTAGGTTCGAAGAGGTCATCAGACAGACATTCTAAGTGTAGAGGAAAGAAAGATTCTTAATAAGTTGGGAACAAAAAGGTGAGGGAAGTCCCTAAGATTCATTAGTATGGATAAAAAATGAATAAAAGAGAAGATACTTTTTGATCCCGTATCTTTTTTTAACCTACTTAATTTAGTGTTTTTATATATTTACATAAGATATCTAACGATACAGTTACTTCTTATCTAATATGAACCAACGGTGTTCTCGAAGGGTCCACCGAGTCACCCATTTCTTAGGTGGATGTTGCATCCTCTACGTCCAAACTAGGGACCCAACCCTTCTAGGGGACTTCCTCCCGTACCGTTGGGTAAGGTCACAAGAACGGACCTCTTAGAGTCCCTGTCTAAGAGATGTACCTCGGTCCTCCCGATGTACACCATCGTTTCCCAACCTGTGCCGACTTCACTGACTCGTATGTGTGTTAACTGTGTTTAAAATGGGTAATCTCTTAGAAATTAAAAAAAATAAATTGGTTGTTAATCTATAATCCCTTCCCAAAAAGAATCCCTCCCTAGTGGTATTTCATTAACTTTTATTATTATCAAAGATACTGAAAAAGGGTCACTCGTAAAAAAGGGGGGTCACTCGTAAAATATGGTCCGGGGTAAGATGTCTAAAATATACGGATTGAAGATACAAAGTAACTTCGTAAATAAAATAGTTAAATGTCCATTCCATCGACGACATGAAGTTAGTTACGGCCTGACCTATCGTCAAACTAAACAACAGAGAATAAGGAGTTCGGTCCCGAGAAAAGAACCGTGATACTTTGGTACTTTATGATAAAGAAGAGAAGATATAACAGTAGAGTAGATACCTTAACTAACAAGACAAAGAAAACTTATTGATTGTTACATATTAGTCTAATCGCACCACCACCACCACTACCAAACCAGAGATTCAACACAGACTGAGAAACGTTGGGAGACCCCACATAGGACGGTCCCAGGAGACGGGTACCTCAAAGGGTCCGTTCTTATGACCTCACCTAACGGTAAAGGAGACGGTTCCCTAGGAGGGCTGGGTCCCAGTTTGGACGCAGGGAACGCAGGGGACGTAACGTCCGTCTAAGAGATAGTTGACTCGGTCGTCCCTTCGGATTCCTTAAACACTATATACACCTTTTATGTATATATTCATGTCTCCTATGTTTCTCTTCTGTGAGAGTCAGATCGACCCCTTCAAGAAAATTGTTCATCAATGTGACACCACCCTAAGTACTCATCTCCAATTTACCTTCTTTGTCTCTTTCATCACTAACTGAGTTGTAGACCTACAAGTTCCTTTCAAAGTACCATTTCCGTCACGGACTCGTCTTCAATCCCCAATGACCCTTGAGTCATCCGGTTGTCTTTTCTACCCCTGGACCCCACTCCTACTCCTCTTTTACCTTTGTCTTGTCACTCGTATTCGTACCACTGTGGTGCCCGATATGATTCTTTAGACTTGAAAATAAGACACACACTCTTGTTATTGATTTTTTTTTTTAATGAGTCTTATTGGACTTTTCTAAAAGTTACATTCTTTAATGATCGTATTCGTCATTCATAACCTTCACTCCTTACTTCTTTGTTTAACCCAATAACATCATCTGGACTCACCTAATTTCGGTCAAACCACCGATAGTTACATCCATAGACAAAAATGGTAGATAGTTAGGTGTCAAGAAGGTGACATAGGGAGTCTATAACCTGGTTCTTTGTCTGTAAGCTGACAACTCTTCTGTCTAAAAACTCTATGACGTTTACAAACTCTATAGTACACACACGAGTCAGTACAGACTGAAAAACACTGGGGTACCTGCCATTGGGTGGTCCGAGGAGATAGGTACCTCTAAAAATTTGTTATTATGACCTCACCCAAAGGTAAAGGAAAAGGTCCCCCACAAAGACTGGGTCCCTATAACGTTATAACCCACCCACCCCATGTTAATTCTGTAAAACTTCTCAATACCTTGTAGGTCCACTTCAAGATACTGTCCGTCGATCTATAATTCTAAAAATGGTTTTTTCGTCTGTATCTTTATTTATACCCGGAACATCTACCTCTCATCCAAAAATTTTGGTACCTGTATTTAAAATAGTGGAGTCTCATCTCAATTCTCTTTCCTGACTTTGACTAGGACTTTACCTGTATACTCATTTCTTCGTCGTCACTCGTAGGTCCCTCTCCTAGTACTCCCCTTGGTTCCTTCTGTAAGAGTTCTGACGTAACACTTCTCATAGTCTCGGGTCTCGGATGTCCGTCAAATTCTTGTCACATGTGAATACTTTGTCTAGTTGAACTTTTACGACAAGTACCGTCAATACCGTCTTCGATATAATTTCACCTCAGTCATCAATCACCTTTATATCTTTCATTTTTATAATTACAGGTAATTATAAAAGTCTTTACATATATGGTCCATACCTCAAATAATTATTCCTTATACCCTCTTTTTCTCTTACCCCCGGTCCTCGTTTCCCTTTCGAAAACAAGAACTAGCATAATTTATAAACAGCCACACCCCTAACGAATAACTGAATAACCGAACAAGTAAATACAACTACCCTCCTCTCTTACTCGTAGTTCTCAAACATCTTTTTTTGTCCGACTTTTATCTTATTTCAGTTCACTCAGTACTGACTCCTTAATGGATCCACTCGTCACTCCTTTATCCGACTTTTCGGATGATTTCCCTACCACACCCCCCCACGAGAAGACTCTAGTCTTACTTCCTATTACTAGCCTTAATCTCCAAAACCAATTTCATACACTACCTATTTCATCCTACTTAAATGAAAAAGCGTCATTCACCGTTAAGTAGATAACCTTTAATTAAGACATGAACTATCAAACTCCTTAATCGTTCAGGTTCCGTGAATTTACCTCTTCTGTAACCGCTTGGTGAGGTCATGAGAACGGACCTTTGAGGGTACCTGCCTCCTCGGACCACCCGACGTCAGGTACCCCAGCGATTCTCAGTCTGTGATGACTCGCTGACTCGCTGAAGTGAAAGTGAAAGTACGTAACCTCTTCCTTTACCGTTGGGTGAGGTCACAAGAACGGACTTCTTAGGGTCCCTGTCTCCTCAGATCACCCGACGACAGACACCCCAGCGTGTCTCAGTCTGTGTTGACTTCACTGAATCGTCGTCGTCGTCCTTCCGTGAATTTTTTTAATGACTTAATGAGGAAATAAATCGTTCATTGTAATATAATGTAATGAACCAACATGATTGACGGAAGTACTTAAAGGTTTTTGGTAGTCATAAAGTGAGACTTACTTTAAAAGTTTAGTACACTATACAGTCTCATAAACAATATCTTCAACTTGAAACATCTATCTTAGTCACGTTCATTTACTGTATACTTAAGAATAGAACGGTCTTTAGGAAGAACGTGAATGAAGGTCAGAAATTTTGGACATAAGGAAAGGAAAAAAAGATAAAAAAAAATGATACCTAATTAAGATATAAATTGGTAAAAATAAATACAAACATAATTCGTTTTTCAACGAAATTGGAATTCTTTATGAAGGTTAGAGATAGTGATAGTATAAAATTTGAACGTAATATATGTGTTTGTTAAAATATATTTTCGTGTTTAGTTTGTATCAGTGAACTATGTAACATGAAACTGAAACAGTAACGTCCAATAACCAAATGAAAAAACAAGGATGTGCATGATGAAGAGGTGTACATGATGGGTGTAATAAGGAAGAATGTTGACGTCCAATGAATACAACCGTTGGACACGTAAGGACGGGTTAAAAAAGATACGATCAGGATAGTCCATATTTACATATGTGCTCTGTCCATATCCCGTGATTTTACTCAAACTATTTAACTGTCTGAGTCTCATACATACTCAAATGTAAAACGAAAGGAAGGAATTTACATGGAACATCTTTAGAAAGGTTCAGTTGAACAAATCAAAGTAAAATTACCGACGTATTATAAGCTAAGACACCTACTCGGTATTTAATAAGTCGGTAAGGAGACACATGTAAGTAAAAACTCGGTCAAAAAAAAAAACGGTGATCCTTGCTACAACGTTATTTTTGGAAAACGTTCGTAATACGGTATTACCTCGAAAATAAAAGTACAGTACAAAGCATCTCCATCTTAACGACTTAGTTTCTTTTATAAAAGAATTTAAAAGAAGACTTTACGAAAGGAGTTTCTAACATTATTACAAGTAGTTGTTCCATACTCCGATGGAAAAGAGGGAATAAGAACGGTCGTACGAAATCGTGAAAACTAAATGAAAGGTTCATCACTGTTCTTTCACTATAAGGTAAAATCAAATTAAACGGAAATTCATCGTAGATTACACAAACTTATAGAAACAATATAAACAATTAGTAAAACTAAACTAAAAGATATTTATCGAATAAGGACCTAAAAGAGATAAAAAGATAATTTGGTAAATATATGGAACTAGTCAAACTTTTCTGAAAAACATAATGTATATAATATATGAATACATATATGGGAGACATGTATACTTATATAAAAGGGTTTTAAAAAGGAACGTACAATGTAAACGAATACTGAAGTCAACGGTATACCTTTCTAAATATAAACAAATGTGTGTACATAAATGACGTTGAAGACTCAAAGGCTAACATCAATTGTTTAAAGAGGTCCGTAATTTCATCTACACATCAGAAAGTTTAAAAATATGATGACTCAAACAGTATTTATACATAACATATACATATGTACATTGGGTGAGGTCATAAGAACGGACTTCTTAGAGTACCTGTCTCCTAGGACCACCGTATCTCAGGTGTCCCAACGTTCCTCAGCCTGTGTTGACTTCACTGAATCGTGTCGTACGTACACTGATATATATTATATGTACATAACAAACTGATATGACTTGTGGGGACATACGGTGAAGTCGAATTAATAATATCGTAAAAGAGGGTTATTGTATAGTACACATAGGTTGACGTCCATTAATCGTAGATCGTAAAAACGCCATTATTAAGAAAAGGAAAACAATATCGAAATTTTGTATATACGTATAAGGACCTATTACAAAACAAATCAAGATATACACTGGAGCATAATTACCTAGGTTCGACTGATATAACGAGACGTGTAAAACAAATGAAAATATAAATACCTTACACAGGTAAAAATACTTACATCGATGTTTAATAAAAATGAGAAAATCCTATAATTATAAATTTATATGATAATATATACAGAAACTTCCTAAGATTAACAAAATAAAAGTATAAAGTCGAAATTAGGTAGATCGTAAATTAAAACATATGTCATTTTCTATCTATGGGAAAAGATAAAGAAAGGTGTACTTATTAGTCAAGACGTTCGTCGGATAATTTCTTAATTATGGAAAGGGTGTCGTACCTCTGTAGTCAAAACAGTATGTAATTTATAAACCCCGAGAGTAAAGTATAAAAGATGAGATAAATAAACTATTAAAATCTAGAGCTTTTATACATTCTACATTTAAATATCGTATCAGACCTAGAAACATTCCTTTCAGGTATAGAGGATACCTGTGTACGTGTGTTTGTATATGTGTGTGTACGTGTGTGTATTTGTGTGTCTGTGTGTCTCTCTGTGTGTACACACGTGTGTGTCTGTGTATGTATGTGTGTGTACGTACGTGTGTGTATACGTGTGCTGGGTGTTTGTGGGGTGTGTTTGTGTGTGTCTGTACGTGTAAGTGTGTGTATGTGGTGATAAAAGTCTTGATAAAATCTATCAAAAAGAGAAGGACTTTTATAGAATTTTATTGAATGTTTATGGACGTTGGCGTTTTGAACAAGACTGAGATTGACTTTAATGTAATTTAAGTATACGACTTTTTTTTTTAAGTATATGACTTACTCCAATTTAAGTAAAGGTTTTATTTAAGGTGAACCATTATTCCTTAATAACAAAATTCTGTAAAAACAAAAGTAGAAAATTAATCTGTAAAACGAATATACTACTCATATCAAAAACAAAAGTAAAAATTATATCTTTACTTAAACTAAATTAGAACATTACTTAAATTCTTGAAAGATACAAAAAGATTTAAGCTTACGTAACATTTATTTTACCTTTAATTCTGAAGAAATTCTCACTATCGTCGAAGTAGGCTCTTGGGTCGACGAGAATTACGGAAAAAGTTATCATCCATAAATAAGAGAAGACACGAGACCATTATCTCGACAAGTTCACAAGATTAAGAAGAACTCAATTATAATCTTTGACCCTTGTCTTTGACAGGTAAAAGAGATTCTAAAGTTTAGACGACAGTAGTCTCACATAGCATAAAAGAAGACGAAGAAATTAGACAGAGTATAAACGTGAATGAATAGTCCAGAGTAAGGATTATACAGACAAATGGAGGTGAGAACTTTTATAAGTAGCCCGAACGTTTCAAAACTAGAATGTTTGTGTAATATACAGGAAGGACGACCAAAAAAAAGATAAAGTGAATAATGTTCGAGATCGGAACAATTAAGAAGATGGAACAAATAAAGTAATATGAGACATCGAGAGAAAGATTAACGAAGATAAACGTAATTCAAGATAGAAAAATAGAAAGAAGAAATTATTTCTTTTGTAAATTCCGGTACGTAAAATAAGGATCCTGTCGAAAGTGACATAGAGTAGTCAAAACAAGTCTTCACAATCGAAAAAGTAATGACACATAGATCAATTACTAAAGGAGAACTAGGCTCTCGTTAAATTAGGTCAAACAAAAACAAAATTAAAGGTTCATTTCTACAAGCAAGTAAATATTTGATGAAGCTTTTTTTTTCGACAATTCTAAAACAAACACCGGTTAATACACTATACATTTTATAAAACATCTGTATCTTGTGTGTCCGACCGCGTGTTTATGTGTACGTATATGTAACAAGTCTTCAACGTCTAAACACATAAATATACTATTTAGTTTTCGGAACTCACGTGACGAGTAAAGAAGAATGGGAAACATACAATTCAGATGATCCAGAAAGTTTAAAGTTCTCTTAAAATAAACGCGAAGGTGTACGCAAAATAAAGGTAGTATACGACCAAATATCTACTACGGCACGACAAACCATTTACGTTCAAACAACCTCTATGTAAAAAGAACAGTGTGTACGGAGGAAAATAGGGAAATGTCAAAAGAATGAATATTACATGTCACAAAAATTCTAATATAATACTGAACAAGACTTTTATAGTAGTGTTGACAATAAAAGAAAAAGAAACGTAAACATTCAATAAAAATATAGTAGACATGTAAAAGTCCCGAAGGAACCACCGAGTCTGGTATTTCTTAGACGGACGTTACGTCCTCTGGACCCAAACTAAGAACCCAACCCTTCTAAGGAACCTCTTCCCTTACCTTGGGTGAGGTCATAAGAACGGACCTCTTAGGGTACCTGTCTCCTCGGACCACCCGACATCAGGTACCTCAGTGTTCAACCTGTACTTACTCACTGATTGTGAATATAAAAGTTAGAAGGAAATATCATAATTCACAAAAAGAACAATTTTTTGTATCTATCGAACGAAAAATTTTTAAATTATACTGTCATAACCTAAAAATTCCCCCGTTTAAAGTAGTAACTAAATATTACTGACTAAATGTATCTAAATAGGAAATTTGGAATGGATTATAAATAATTATATAAATATAACGATAAAGAGGAAAACAATAAAAGATTTAAAATGAAATCTGAGTAAAAAGTCAAGTTACATAAGTAAAGAGGAATAATTAAACCTTTAAGTTTACATAATAAAAAATATAATATAGTAGTAAAAGGAGAAGAAAAGTGAGGATTAGTATATATATCCATAATGATATATAATAAAAAACTTTTGTTCTATTATAAAGGGGTCTTTATAAGTCATTAGGAATTTCGAAATGATAGAACGATGAGACACGAATGGAGTCGGGGATTGAAATGGGTCTTCTCAGATCACCTTATACAGTCGAAAGGAGACAGGTACTGGGGCCGGGGACCTGAGGGAGATGGTTACTTCGTTAACCGAGGAGTGGAGGGAGGGTGAACTTTGGAAGGGGTATGGTTCCAAATGAACCGAAGACATCATATAACACGAGACCCGGTATCAATCTGAAACGAAACCTCATATAAGACGATGAACTAGTAAAACAGAAATAACGAAGACGACGTGTAAGAATCTCGTCGGTAGTCACACACACACACACACACACACACACACACACACACACACGCGTACACACACACATAGACAACCTTCCTGTGTTCTGAGTCCCGACCACTACTGACGAAGAGATAGAAAACCTCAAGAGACAAGGTCTGGTAAACGAGAAACGAATAGGACAAGAGATAATGACAGAAGTCTACTTCATGGACACACCAAGTGAAAAGTTTAAGATGTAAAAATTTTGAGAAAATGAGTCCATCCTTTTACCATACCAAAACTATGTCCTAAAGTTCAAAGGTCAAGGTAATAGAGTCCTCTGAATGTCTACGAAACGATGACGGATGACCAAAGTCTGAGTGGCTTCCTATTTGTGTTACGCTAAGAAAAGTAAAACCCCGAGAAGGAAAGAGGGGTCTACGGACATTCTAAAGACAGACGTGAATGTCGAGTCATTAAAAAGATATTATACAGGTCCACCCCCAAAGGTAGTTAGGTCAGGTATGACACCCCTCACGAAAGTTGGACGTCTGAGTTTAGAAAGAAGTGGAGTCCTTTAGAAGAGGACAAGAAACAAATTAATTATGTAGAGGAGTTACATAGAAAAAGGGAAGACCTTACGGATACTAAATATACGATCTAAAGGTCTCGTATAGTAAAATTAAAAAAGAGTTCCAAGGAAATAACAAAAAGAGATGTATCATGAAAGTATAAGAGGAAAATATTTCTTTGAAGGTCATGGGAAGTAAGGACGGGACACTAAATGCAAGGTATAACAATAAACCTGTTAGTACCAAAGTGTCCGCCACAAAAGTAACAAATGAAAAGGAAACAAACAAGACGTGAACTTAGGGGAACTATTAAAGCAATCAAAAAGACACTTGCAATAGAAAACGGAACCTCTCCTGGGAATAAAACGATCAACGAAGAAGAGAAACAAGATTTGCTAGAGTGTGAGAGACGGATAACTCAAGGGAATCATCTGATAATTGTAAGTAGGAGCCTAGGGGGGTGTGAGACACACAGATTGGGTGGATCCTCTTCGAGTCGTCGTTAAAGTTAGTTCTTTTCGTCTAAACCTCAGTCATCCTTTTTTATTTGATAAACACAAGTTAAGTGGTAGAATGGGTTTAGGAGAGATAACGACGGAATAATGAGAACTCTAACTTTATTTTGGGACTCAGAAACAATAGTGAGAACCATCTTTTACAAAGAAAAAGTCATCTTGTAAATCTTTTTATAGTTTTTAATCATTTTTTTTTTAGTAAATTTTACTTGTTTCACTTCGTTTTGGAAATAAACTAATACCGATCGTAACTGGACGTAAGTATTACGTTTGGGAAATAAAAACCACAGGAATAAACCACATGCGTTTTCTGGTCAACCCCGAGGGTCCACCGAGTAACCATATATCTTAAGTGGATACTTCGACCACTGAACTCAAGCTAGGGACCCAACCTTTCTAGGGTACTTCTTCCTTTACCATTGGGTGAGGTCACAATAAAGGACCCTTTTGGGTACCTGTCTCCCGGGACCGCCCGAAGTTAGGTACCCTAGTTTTCTCAACTGGTGTTGAGTCACTGATTTGACAGTCGTGGATCTCTGGATAAGTGTGGGTGTGTGTGGGTGTGTGTGGGTGTGTGTGGGTGTGTGTGGGTTTGGTCTGGCAAAGATCCCTTGACTTCATTTATGGTACATTTTCAAAAGACATGGGATCTGAATCTTTTCTTGGGGAATTTACAAAAGTGTATAAGAATTATTTATACAATATATTAGAGAAAAGGTCTCCATGTAAAGAGATTAATTAACCTCTTTTTGATTCTTTTATAAAGTCACTTTCAATTTTCACAATCAGCGAGTCAGTATAGGTTGAGAAACACTGGGGTATCTGACATCGGGTGGTCCGAGGAGACAGGTCCGTCCTTATGACCTCACCTAACTACAAGGGAAGAGTGATTAATGATTTATACTATCGTCGGGACTAAATAATTTAAAATAGAACTCTAAAAAATTAATGTTCTAAAATTAAGAATCGTCACCCAAACACACTCCAATCTTTGAAATCAGGACAGAGTCTTATCCTCTGAAGATCACTTAATTGATTTACCAGTGGTCAGGTTAACTTCGTCGGTGTGATTTTCGATACAATTGTATATGCTTGAGTAAATGTAGACCAGGTAAAGATACCTTTATTTTAAGATTAACGAGAACGAAGGGAAATGAAGAATAAGTTAATTGTTATATTACAAAGAACTTTTATGAGAAAATAAAACCCTTTACGACGTGAATTTTCCTAAAATGAAGAAACGATGTATGTCAATTCACTGTAGAAATTTGTTTGTACCGACAATCGATAATGCAAAATAAAAACCTAAACAAACCGTCTAAACGACATAATTTGACGTCGAGGCACAGTGACACAATTCAAGGAAGGAGGACCAAAATAAGGAAATAGGTCAACAGAACTTACTGTCAGTCTCGCATTCCGAGAACAAGTACAGGTAACAAGGATAGAAGGGGAGAGGTCAAGACTACATCACATCTTTTACGTTCTTCACACTTTTATTTTTTATAGAGTTTATATCTCTAGATGGTTATATCGAATACTCCGTTTTGGTGGAAGTTTAGTGTCGTCATTTACCTTTAGTTTGTTCTTCAACAAAAGACGTCCCGTTCTCGATTGAATCCCTATCTTCTATCCTGATCCCGACTACTACGGCAGTCGTCCCATTCGAGACCCTGTAGTTGGTAACAAGAGTAACAATATCCTCGACTTCAAATGACCTACAAATACTACGTGGTCCACCACATGATTTTACGAAGTATTAAAAGGAGTAATATTGGAATACTTCGGCGAACTATTAAAATAAACGATAAAGAATATCTTCACCGTTCAAGTATGGATAATACTTGTGATTTTAGAGTTAATTTGGATCTCTGGGAACTAGTGACCAGGACGGAGTATTGGTCATATAATGAAAGAGGTAGCAAAAGTTATAGTAGTGGTCACTACTTCGGACGTATCACCCTCTGAACCCAAAGTAAGATAGCATGACACTAATGGTACCTGTTGCGTCATTCCTACGGATCTCCCCTTTTATGGCCATAAGTGAGTGCCAGAAGGTCAGAGTATCAGGTTCCATCCACTCACTTTTGTCCATGTAAAAGGACTGCCGCTCTTCAACCATACCAATTCTGGTGTACCTCTTCATATTTCATAGTTCCCTTCCCTTTTATTGTGTTTTACATCAAAAGTAAACTGAATTTTTTTTTTTTTCGGAAGTTAAAACTTGTACTTGCTCTTCGATGTCTTTTAACGGAAGGTCTAAAAGGGTCTACCCGACGTTTGTACGTCGAATCTAGCTCGGTGATCACACAAGTAGGTTAGAAGAGGGAATTGAAGGGGTTAAATTTATGCACAAGTTTCCGCGCATACACACACATAGTGTATGGAACAAAGCAACACAAAACGAAATAACACGAAACGTCTATAACACCCCTTTAAAACAAACAAAAAGACACAGACAAACGAAAAAAAGATTAGCTTATAAAAATATTCAACTTCCAAATACCGTTTGGGACACATCTCGTTCAGATCACCATAGTAAAAGGGTTGTCATAAAAAAGTGAGACACAGAGATAGTGTAAAACCGTTAAGAGTTTTATAAAGTTTGAAAGTAAAAATAATATAAACAATACCATAAGACATTAGTTACTAGAAAAGATAATGATAATTATACAGTAACAAACCCCCATGGTTCTTCGAGTGGGTATATTCTGACTCTTGAATTAGCTATTTACAACCCGCACATGACTGGTGGAGTGATTAGTTTACCAAAGGGTAGACAGAGGGAGGTGAGGTCAGAGGTATAAGGGACTCCGTGTTGTCATGACTTTAATCCGGTTAATTATCGGGATACTACCGGAGATTCACAAGTTCACATGTCAGTGTGGAGAAAGTGCATTTAATTTTATTAATTCAATATTACTTCTGGTCACTCCTTCCGTACAGTTTCCGACTCTATCCGAATTTCGATACCAAGAACGTGGTTTACCCATCGGTACGACGCTTACGTTTCTCTTTCAAGAACTTCTTTTAATTTTGGTGCGGAGATCGTACGTATACCTATTATTTTTTGTTTTGTCTGCAAAAGGACTATCCTTCTGTAAAAAATCACTGGACCTATCTCGGAGTTTAGTCGGGGTTGTAAGGGAGTTCGGTTTCGGAGAAGGTGTCGTGTCGGACTTGAGAGAAGTCAAGACACTTCCGACTCTTCCACTCCTTCAATGCCTTCTTTTCAGACTTTCGGTCGTCTGAAATCAAGTACTCCAAATTCGTTTCTTCGCCAGGGGCATTTCATGTTCTCGTTCCACTTCGGTGTTTACAACAACATCTTCGACCTCTTTCAATGGGTCCTCTAGATTGAGTCTAGTACTTCAAGAGCGATGGAAGAACTTCCACCGATGTGATTTACTGTCTAAAATTTACATCCGTTTTGTCGGAGCATAACCTTCTTCTACGTAGATCCTGGAAGTATCGACTTCTTCTCTTTAGTCACGGACCGAAGTTTTGAAGTTTCCTGACCGACTGAGAGACCAGTCTCCGATTCCGTCGACCGTCGAAAGTTTACTTTGGTCACGAGTAAAGGGCAATACTTTTAGAATCCCGGGAATTCTTACTACGATTTAGATAAGGTGGACACGAGAGATTTACCTTGTCGTTGCGGAAATATTCTCGTGTATACAAACGTTGTACTAAATAACCTATAAATTTCAGACGATAATTTTGGATGACTGGTCTCTTTTTCCAAGGAAAGTTTTATAATGACGAACCACTGTACCTGGACCAGTGGATCCCCGAGACTACCTCTGCATGTTTCTCTACTTACAACAACAGTACACACACTTGAGCGTGAAACGTCGAGTACTTAGTTCCTCATTAAAGATGAAAGTTCAGAATAATAAATTCTTTATGTAAAACATCCCGATAGCAATGGTATCTCTTACCATGGAGACTATTTAGACCCGATTCAGTCAACTTTTGGCAGACTTTTCCTAAATGGTAAGATCTAAGGTAATTCTTGTAGACACCAAGTGTTCCTCAGATTTATAGTTGTATGTGTCCTCTGACCTTCTTCAACTAAGGTCAGGAGTCCTTACTGTGACTGTCTAATTTCTGAAGTCCTCTCCTTCAGTCACTTCTATCCCCATCCTCATCGTTCTCTTGCTCTCGCCTCGGACCTCTACACTGACCTAACGACGTTCCAATCGTATGTTAAAGTTACCTTCTCCTCAACGAAGATTATTTCTTCGTCCTTCCACTAAAGAACTTCACCTTAGATGAGGACTACTTCTATGACACTTCTAACAACTGTTGTTTCCTAAATCTTATGTGGTATTTGAATCAACTATTTCGTCTCCGTACTACACTCTCCTGACTGAGGTCAAACCTCACTTCACAGTAACACTAATTTTACGATAGTTAGTCTTGACGTCCGATGTCTCTTTAGAAAGTACTTTCCTTCTCAGTTATAACGTTTAAGTAATAACAGAATAAAATTCTTTAAAAGTGTTAGTGAGTTTAGAAGTCGTAGGTGGTAGGACTAGTCAGGCGATAGAAGTCGTGACTCCATTTCGGGAGGTGGTTGTTTCTCTAGTACTGAACGACTTTCGAGTCTACTACCGTAAAAAACCGTTTTTCATTAAAATTTATTCCCATACATGTCAAAAATCTGTATTACGACAACGTGTAAGTTATCTGATGTCATAAAACATTTGAATTGAAATATACGTGACCCTTCGGGGTTGTAGAAACTGAACGAACCAAGGTCACCAGACCTTCACTTCGGGGTCATAAAAGGTCCATGTGGACATACATATAACTTCGTATATACATATTTATTTACGTCTGTGTAATAATATATACATATAATGTACATATGTATACACACTTTTATTTACCTACTCACTTACTTACGTGTAGTGTCAAATTCATCGTTAAGGTATATATATGATTTCAACAGTAACTAAAGTCCTTCTGAAATACTGACAAGTCATCTAAAAGTATAGAGTGTTATCTTTAGGTACCGCACTTCCCAAGAAACTTCTCAGATCATGAATGATCAATACTTAATTTATTCACGAATCTTACGACGTCTATTATGTAAAAATAATAGTTAGGTTAATTGAATTAACGAAAATAGGATTCACACTGTGAATACTTATTAATATTATACTGTCAAAAGGGTGTGTCATGAGAAAAAAAGACTACCAAAAAGAAGACACACCTTCCATAAGGACTTTTGCCTTTCTGTAAAATTTTACGACTAAACCTAAAATCACAACTAATACGAGTCACTAACTTCACTGTAAAAAGGGTATATGAACAGTAGGAACCGTGAATACAGGTAGAAGACGAAAACCGATAGCGAAAATATAGTTAATATCGTCTCGAAATAAATGTTGACGGACTTTACAAGATAACAGTGGATCGACAGAGAGTCTGTAGGAATTATATTGGACAGTTTTAAAGTTGAGTTGAATATGCCGTCTGAACAAAAAAGACACCGATTCATTATATTAAGTTCGGGTAATTTTTCACCTAAATACAAAAAACGGACTATAAAAATAAAAGTACAGTAGAGATAGTCTATACATCTGCAAAAAGAATCACTAAAGGAAAAATAACTCTATATTAATTGTACAATCAAAGTCCACACGTCATATTACTAAACTATATACACACGTGACGTTTTACTACTGGTGTTATTTAGATCGATTGTAAACAGTAGTGCCCAATCAGACGAAAAAAAGAAGAACACTACTCTTGAAGATTCTTGATAAGAGAATCGTCGAAATCGTGGAAAGTTTATACGTTATGTCATCAAAATTGACATCAGAGGCTCGACAGGTAATCTACTCCTAGTGAATGAATAGAATATTATCCCTGAAACATGGAAAAAGAGGGAAACGGTAAAATGGAGGGGAGGACGATAGAGACCGTCGGTAACTAGAGAAGAGATATAGATACACGAAAAAAAAAAAAATTTCTAAGGTGTATATTCACTCTAGTATACTATAAACAGAAACAGACTGAAAAAGACAGTGAATCGTATTTTGGGAGGTAAGGTAAGTACAACAGTCTTTATCGTTCTAATGTAATGAAAATACCGACCTATTATAAGATAACATATATCTATGTTGTAAAAGAAATAAGTAAGTAGACAACTACATGTGAATCTACAAAGGTAATAAGCTCAAGTAAAATAGGGTCCCTTAAGGATGAGGAGGGGTCACATGTATGAAGAGGTGGGGGTTCATGACATGAACCCAAATCTGAAAAAATCCGAAATCATTCAGATTCGTTAATTATTGGTGGTATGGAAACCCTTTCAACATCGTCCTTTTATATAGTTTTGTTCCTTCGTCTGTATACTTTGAATATCCTCTATTTTAGTGTCGGTCTTATTTTCAAAAACAATTTTTCGACACTTCAGATAAGAGTTTCAACATTACCATCTTTAACTTAGGTCAATTTTTTTTATCTCTATCGATATTTTCCCCTTACAAGTGATTTTTTAGTTGTTTCTCGACAACTCTTAAATTTTATACTATCCACTCGAAAATTTAAGACTCACTTTTACACTCCTTTTATCTTATTTTAATCTTCAATATAATCTAATCTTTCTATTTAACTTCATTCCTCCAAGTTATTGTTTAATCATAATAAGATTCCGTGGGATGAGGTCATGTGAACGGACCTTTTAGGGTACCTGATTCCTTGGACCATCCGACGTCAGGTACCCCAGTGTTTCTTAGCCTGTGCTGACTCGCTGAAGTGAAAGCGAAAAGTGTAAGTGTGTAACCTCTTCCTTTACCGTTGGGTGAGGTCACAAGAACGGACCTCTTAGGGTCCCTATCCCCTCGGACCACCCGACGACAGATACCCCAGTGTGTCTCAGCCTGTGCTGACTTCGCTGAATCGTCGTCGTCGTTCTTGTCTTTTGTCTGACACATATTACAATGTCACCACCCCGTATCTTTCCCAACCTTATCACTTATTCTTTATTGAATGTTTTTAAAATAAAATCTTGATCTCCTGTTGTCAAAGATCTAACTGATCCCAGTGGTCAATGGATTATGTTACCAATCTTTTTACGTAAGGAGTACTATGTAATAACACTTTAAAACCTGACAGTGTCCATTTCTCTTTTAGGGTTTCAAAGGTCTCTTTAATATCTGGGGTATGTTTCCTAACGGAAGTTCGACTATCAATGCCCGGAAGAATTGTTGTAGTAACTACATATTCAGTGGCACCTTTTTTCATAGAGTCATATATAGTTCATTTTGTCAATGATTGGACCTTAAGGTATGGGACGATTACATAATTTACACTTTTATTTTACTTCGATGAAGAGTCGATATGACCAAAACTTTTTACAAAGAAGGGGACTTGTGAAAGAGTCCTCTACTATCCTTCTATAAGAGTTGGTATTTAGTTATTTATCCTTTTGTACCCTACGTCCTTTACCTTGAAGTCGGATCCTTCTTTCTCCTTTATTAATGTAGAGTCCTACCACAAACCCCTTATGATTTCACTTTACTTGACCTAAAGGTTTTACTGTAACATGTCGTACGAAATCTTCGTTGCCTTATTAGATAATTTTTATCATTTTAATTATCGTCGTTTCTGTTGTTATTACTATTCACTTGACTAATGAGGACAAAAACTGGTACAAAACTGATGTAAAGACAGTCTTACAAGTCCTTTGTGACTACTTATGTATCTTTTCGTTTATTTTTGTGTGTGTGTATGTTTATGTCCTAGATCCCGAAGGGATGACCTCTTACGAGAGTTTTTGTCACTGTAGTCTCTTTTTAACCTTAGAACAGGTACCAAGTCAAAACTTATTGTGACCGAATTTTAACACTATCTTGAGAATTTTCTGATACGTTCACTCATATACACACACAAAATAAAACAAAATAAAACAAACGGTAAATAAATAATCTTTTTTTTCTCAATTTAGGAAGAAAAAAGGAGAATCCTTTCATGATGGATGATAGGTTTTGACTCTTTAGTTCTTATCGTGAAACTCGTGTAAAAAATCTTCATAATACTATTTATAGTATGGCACTTTAGTCGGTTGACAAATCTCACCAAGGGTCTAAATCCGTCGAGACACAATGATCTGAATTTCATATAAACCAAACAGTTCCATATATAAATAAACCATTGTTACGTCTACTTAACAATTTACTGTATTGTCTTTGTGCCTTTCCAAGGTCATACAAAAGTACTCCTGGTTTAACCGTGTATAAGTTTCACACTGGACTTTGATCGAACTGTAAAAAAAGGATTAAATCCAAAACATAGTTGTTTACGGAAAGGTTCGGACAAAAAATTAGGTCACTTTCCTATTTAATTATCACATGTTTAGAGAGTAGAATTCCTGTGACATTATAAAAGAGATTCAAAAATTTTCACTCTGGTTGTAACTACAGACAAGTCTCTACACGTGTCTTTACCCCGCTGCGTCAAGGGGTGAGTCCAGAAGAGACTCAAAGAACGTAGGTGGAAAGTAAGAAGGAGACCGACGTGAAGGAAAGTTAAGAGAAAGTTTAATAGGCGAAATGAGGTAGGGTGACTCTAGAATAATTCACTCACAACTTGACTAGACTCTTTGTTTGATAAAATACACTCTACGTGTTTCCTCGATTAATATCGAGTCACTGAAATATAACATCGTACATGCGTAAGACCGTTCAACCGGTGACTTCCTTCCCTAGATTACTACTCTTAACGTTCCCGATCCTGACAGGTCCTGGATAGAGACCGGTTACCCAGGGAGTCTGGTAGGGAGAGTGAAAGGACACGTACCCCGTTCACGGGAAAACATTACACTAAAAAGTCTGTCTGTGGTCTTCTCTAAAGGTCAGGAACAAACAAAAATTATTCCTATCTAATGAGACATCATAAAAAAGGGAGTAATTTGTCAGTTCCTGAGAAATCAGAAAACTTGAACCCGTGAAATCCGTCTACGTGACACTTTGAAGTATAGTTAGAGAAGACCAACCCGACGAATAGTTCACTAGTAAATAAGTATTTATGAACTCGTGGGTGTAAAGGGTACAGTCCGTGAGTGTCATGGTCATAGGGATCTGGGAAGATGTTTTCGTCCTTGAGTCTGACTTGTAGTTCTCTACAACTTATATGTATCACACCGTAATCCAAGGTATAAATTATGCTCTCACATACAACAAGCCAACGCTTCGACACAGGATGAGGAATCTCGGGGTACCTGACGTCGTGAGGTCCGAAGGGACAAGAAGTGTCGACGGCTTCAAACGAGTTTAAGTACAAGTAGCTCAGCCACTACGGTAGGTTGGTAGAGTAGAACACAACGGGGGAGGAGAAGGACGGGAGGTAGAAAGGGTCGAAGTCCCAAAAGCCCAAATAAATGATATGAAGAAAAGGACTGTAAAACAATCCGAAAATTCAAAATATCTTTACTGTAAATTTTATATAAAAATTTCTAAAAAGAAAAAAAAAAAGGAGTTTCATAAAGGTAACGGACAAAAAGTGAACCATAGATGGTTTGTGTATACTTGAATTGATAGTTGGAACAAGATATACTTTTTAATGTCTCCTTAGATGAATGGTCTCCCTCCCCTGAAGAGTTTTGAATAAACTTTGTACCGACGATTACACGACCCGGAAAATTTTTAGATCATCATAAGATAAAATAACCAATATACACTTCGAACTAATAATTTTTTTTAGGAACACAGAAGACCGATCGTTGACAAATACTATACTTGTTGAGAAAGAAAAACTCTTTACTGTATAAAAACTTCATTTCAAAATATTGTTTTATCGTTACACTACAAACTAATGATATAAAATATATAAAAAACACAGAATTTCTACTCTTCGACTAGAACCCTTGTCCTATCCTGTTTTAAGTCAAAACGTCTTTACCTCGAGTCCTTTATAAAGTTTGAATTTGAGGGATTGTAAGATCAGGAGGTATACTTTATAAGAGTTCATAGGAACTAAAAGTATTACAGGTTGAGTTTCGGGGTATTTAGTTTTCTTAGACCCGGATTTGTAAAATTACGAGTTTTAATATCTGATTTACTATTAATTTACCGTTAAAAGTCATATGAAACGAAGAGAATTATTTATATTCTTTATTATCATAAATATGGAAATAATGTTATACTACAATACCGTGTAACAAATCCACCGTTTAAAAATGACCACTCAAATTTGGATAAAAAAAAACAAATGTTTAGTTTTTACTTAAAATTAACTACGTCACTATCAGTATATATTTTCCATTTGTACTGAATCGTTATTATCAGGACAATAAAGTTCGATAAAGAAAAAAATGTAAATGAAATCTGTAAACCCTTTAATCGTCGATTTTCATAAGACTGTATCCAGTTTTGACTAACAACACACACACACACATACACACACACACACACACACACATACATAGGACGATAACCAAATCTAAAAGGTCGAACTCATCTATCTAACACGTTACTTGACCCTCAGACACAGAGGGTTTACAGTAGTCAACTCTAGATTAGAGGCCACACTACCATAAACTCCTCCCTGGAAACCTTCCACTAAACCAGAAATCCCCTCTCGGAAGGACACACCCTAATTACGTAAAAAAATTTTTTCCTTGAACTGAAAGTATATTTACAAATCACCATACTCTACATACACATTGTATAAACATAGACTATCTTTTATAGAATCGAGACATGTTTACTCTATGATAATGTATTGACATAAGGAAATTTATAATTGAAATTACTAGTGTATACTGTGAATACGTCAAAGAAACATTTCATCAAGATCCATTAATACGGTTAGACTAAACTCTAATTCGTGACAATCTTTAGTATCCTTGTTTTCCTATAAAAATGTTATTAAGTGGTTCGATAAGGGTTCCTGTGTCAAAAACCATAAAACAACTAAAAAAGTTTTTGATCTAAAACGACTAGGTTCTTTATAAAGAGGTTAACTTATTAAGTGTAAGGTTAAATTTCAAGTAAAGGTTATAGTCAAAGAAATGTTTCGAGAGAGACAGGGTAAATTCCAACAAATCAAGGGACTCGAAGAAACGAAAAAACACCACGTCGTCTATTTGATAGGACTATGTCATTGTGACTAGGTGACTGTCACATTAATGCGTTACAAATATTGAAAACAATAACAAGGGAGACCCACAGAGAGAGGGACTGGTCTGACTGACGTATTCTCATCCCTAGGATACCTGACCATCTTGAATTCCCGATCAATTATAAACAACTCATAGATTTACTCACTTACCTGTTAATTTACTTACTTGTCTACCTATTTATTTTAAATGAATTTTAAATTAAACTCTGAAGTTCTTATACTTCGTATATATAAAATATTATCAAATTTGAAAACTATACTACATAATTTTATTAACACAAAGTAGGTCTTTATACAAATACTTACTATGTTTACCAGAGGAACTTCAGAAGAATCTATAAATTTTCAGTGATTGAACAAATTCAAGTCAAGTCAAGACAAGTCAACGAGTCAACACAGGTTGAGAAACGCTTGGGTACTCAGCGTCGTGCGGTCCGGAGGGATAAGTAGTGGTTGAGGGCCTCAAGTGGTTTGGGTACAGGTAGCTCAACCACTACGGTCGGTCGGTAGAGTAGGAGACAGCAGAGGAAGAGGAGGACGAGAGTTAGAAAGGGTCGTAGTCTCAGAAAAGTTTACTCAGTTGAGAAGTGTAGTCCACCGGTTTCATAACCTCAAAGTCGAAGTTGTAGTCAGGAAGGTCACTTGTGGGTCCTGACTAGAGGAAATCCTACCTGACCAACCTAGAGGAACGTCAGGTTCCCTGAGAGTTCTCAGAAGAGGTTGTGGTGTCAAGTTTTGGTAGTTAAGAAGACACGAGTCGAAAGAAATATCAGGTTGAGAGTGTAGGTATGTACTGGTGACCTTTCTGGTATCGGAACTGATTGAACAAATGTAAATGTATTAAATTTTAATTTCGAACTATATCTTCACACCAGTCTAAGGTATAAGGTCAAGGTTATTCCTGAGAGACCTGACATTGGACGGTCCGAGGAGACAGGTATCCTAAGAGGTCCGTTCTTATGACCTCACCCAACGGTAAGGGAAGAGGTCTCCTAGAAGAACTGGGTCTCTAACTTGGACCCAGACGACGTAATGTCTGTCTAAGTAATGAAGACTCGAAGGTCCCTTGGGTTATTCCTTGACTGGATGAGAATTTAGATATAACATCTTATCTTTATTACGGTATAAATTTTTCTTTAAAAACTCCGTTCAGAAAATGTTTAGTAGTATATAAAACGAAAATAGGTATCTATTAAAATAACAATCTCTCAGTATCTCTGTTACGTGTTTTGTCTACATGTCAAATTACTTAATTCAAATATATATACGGACACAGTGGTACCAGGGTCCTTCTCTGTATCACAACCATGTGGTTTTCACGGGTGGTGGGTGTCGTGAGAAATGGGACGGATTCGTATTGGAGACTAAAAATTTTATTGATAAAAGAAATATAAACGTCTGGGTTGTAAAAGTTAGTAGGAAAAATTGGACTGTAAGATAGTGAGGAATGACGATAAACCAGAATTTCTAAAAACTTTGAACATGATTACCTTGGTTTGCACCGGGTAGGACAAACATGTAAACCCCATACGTATAAAAAAAATGATTAAAGTAATCATTTACTTTAAGTAAAGAAAGGCAAATTGACTACTTGCATACTCAAGGAAGATCAAACCCCGAAAATATTCATTACAACGTTTATGGTAAGAACAACTACACAAGACTTTATGTACACTTGGGTAAAACCTCCCATACATGGACATTCAGTATCCCTCAGTGGTAACGGAGATCACTTATTCTAGTTCGACAGAAGATTTCGCCAACATGGTCAGAAGTGAAGGTACTGGTCACGGTCTCTCCCGAAAAACAATATGTAAAAACGAATGTGCCCCCGTAGAGGTCAGGAAAGACAAAATCGAGAAGACCATACGACGACGACGACGACTTCAGTGAAGTCAGCACAGACTGAGAAACGTTGGGGTACCTGACGTCGGATGGTCCGAGGAGGTAGGGACCCTAAAAGGTCCGTCCTTGTGACCTCACCCCACGGTAACGGAAGAGGCAGAAGACCATATACACGAAAATAGATAAAACGAAGAATTCAAGTCCGATTATCATGTACCATTATGTATAACTTCACAATAATGTAAATCGTTTCGTAGGCAAAAATGGAAAAATTTAAAGAGATTACAAATTTAATCCGATTACGAACATTTAATGAATTATAGGTCGTGAATTATTAATTCGTTTTAATAAAAGACTTTGTGAAGAAGGAAGTAGATAAAAACGGAAACGGTCTAGTTTATGGTAGTAAATCTTATATTCGTATTTAATCTTTCATAGGACAATTGGAGGTTCACTCAATAAAAATAAGTTGCTCGTAGAAAGAGGTAAAGTTTTCCATGAAAAAAGGGTTTCATTTAATGAAGTGATCCTTTTTTGTCAATTTATGTGTCGTGCACACATATCAAAGAGTAAAAATAAACAGTATTTTATACAACTTTGCATTTTATAAACAGACTGAAAAGAAGGGTTACGTAAAGAACTTCAATACTCCTGGTTTAAAGTATTTGTAAAAAGATAACTATGAAGGAGTCACAGACCACTAAGAACCAAGGGCAATATGGACTTAATCCGTTATAATTTGTCAAGACTAGAAATATCCGCTATTTTTAGAACAATAATTCGTCTGAAACCTTCTCGATTTACAATAAAAGATCCTTGCGTTTTTTATAATTTTACTCCGTCCTATACGAGACGCCGTCGAAAAAGGTTCGATCCGAAAGATGCAAAGAGTCTTGTCACTGAAGTCACAAAAACGGCTAAACAAATATTCTATTTGGTTAAACAATTTAAACCATTATAAAAATCGACCAAAAACGGTGTCCCACTTGTACACGGACAGTCCAGAAGACGTTTGGGCCTATCTCTTTGTAACCAGTTCTCGACAAAAGTCAAGGCGTCAAGTGACCTTTGAAGGTTTGTACGACCGCAAAGAGAGGGTCAGGACATCCAGGGCGGGGAAGGAAGACAAGAGACTGGACAAACGTAAAAGAGACGATGTCGAAGAAGACGAATTAAAACCTTTGACACTACATAGGTGAGTATACAGTAGAAGACCTCTACGGAACCTTATAGAACAAGAACTATAAAGGAAGAACTAAGGAAAACAACACATCTTTAAATAGAAAAAGGAGAAAGGACAGTGAAGTTACCCTAAAATAATTCCTTTACGTTATTTGAGTGTAAGACTTGTATAGAATGACCAAAGTTTGTCTCTGAGTAAATAAACAAAATGGTAACCACCTTTTGAATCTCTTAGTCTGTCTACAGAAGAAGTTAGTCGTAGAACAAAATGGGTAATCATAAGTATCTATCCTGGGAACAGTGTAAAGAACCGAATTACAACAGTATACGTTGACCTAATATATGTAAAAAACGTAAAATATATAGTAAAACTCTTCATATGGTTGTCCAGTCTTCCCTGTCAGTCAAAGAATTCATGTAAGACGTGACTAAAGAAAACGGTCAATGTAAAACAAAACATAAGGATTACTTGTGTAAAGTAAAATCAGATACGACTTGTTACTTTCGTACCCCTAATTGGTTTAAAATTTGTGAACAGGAGTTAGTAGATAATTTAGAAGACCCCGATCTCGGCAAACTCCGACCAAAGTGAAACTATTGAAAGAGTAAAAAAAAAGGAGTAAACCGATTCGAGTGTATAAGGTACTTTCATTGTATTCCTCGATAAGAACACATTTTTCGAACACGTCCTACACATACCTCATGTACCTGAGTTTGTACTTCGTTCTGGGGACATGTATGTGCATACATGTGACACTCGAAAGTGTGTACAAGAAAGAGAGACGCAAAGGGAGAAAGAAAGGGTTGAAGAGGAGAGTATCCACTACCAAAAATAGGAAGGAGAGTAAAAAGACTGACACACACACAAGTCTGTAAAGTTAGTACAGGCTGAAACACACTGGGGTACCTGAACTGAATGAGATGGTCCGAGGAGACAGGTGTCCTAAAAGGTCCGTTCTTATGACCCCACCCAACGGGAAGGGAGGAAGTTCCTAGAAGGGTTGGGTCTCTAACTTGGGCGTAGAAGACACAGAGGACTTAACGTCCGTTTAAGAAATGGTGACCCGGCGGCCTTTTCGGGGAGGAGAAGGACATGCAAAGATATATAGTCACAAGAAGACACGAGGGGTCTCAGCAAGGTTAATGTAAAGGGAATGTCCGACCGAAACTTCTCGAGAGGTACAGAAAAACACATTGGAATAGAAAGCAACAGTATGAAGAAGTAAAAATAACCGTAAAAAACACACACACTAAATACCGTAAATAAAACACAAAGGCTGCATAGAACGAAGAACAAAGAACGGAAAATATACATTAATCTACAAAATCACAGTGAACAGATCAGAAAACTTTAAAACATGGAATAAAGAACAAGAGATTTCTTATAACAATATCAATTGTTTTAATCACAGATGTCAATTAACAGCCAAAACAACAGACGCTAGGGTCAGACTTGTACAAAAGGAATGAGAGTCAGGTGTGAGGGGTCAAGACAGGATCCCCAGTATACCCTTACTCGTTTCGGAACGCCGCGGTAAAAACAAAATTCAAGACACGAAGTCAAAAGGGAAATGGACAGCGACAGAGAATTTTACGTTTACAAGGAAACCCGTTACTTAGAAAGACAAAGAGGGGACGTTTGGACAAAACAACCGTAGGAAAACTTCTGATCAAAGGGTCTCTTAACTTAAGATACAACTTTTGTGAAAAACTATTCTTTAAACTGTCATAGTATTCACAGGATATAACGACTCCTTTTAAGAGTATTAAGACTTCGTTTAGACAAATAACAAAGAAACAGTATAAGAACCAAATTGAAAATAGAAAAGGAGGGATCAGTAATATAAGAATTTATGAAGTGCTAAGAATGTAAAAAAGTTTTGAAGGAAAGAGACGTTTTTAGAAGGGTAACAAAAATGTGAAATTGTCGGATTCACCGGAATTTTACTGCTTCTTGGTAAAAGGAGAATTTATAAAATTTTTGAGTTAACAGTACGTCGTAAATCACTATTAAAATACGGAAAAACAAGTATTGTGGAAAATATCGAATTCATAAAAGAGATGAATATACTCATACTCGTAAAGAGAGAAGGTAATCCTAAAAGGGGCTCATACGGATCTGAACTTAGGGAAATGTAAATAAAACGAAAGGGTACTCGGAAAAGTCAAGCGGTTGGTGTTAGAAAAAAAAAAAGAAAAGCGGGGTGACTGGAACAGAAGTCGACAGGAAGGTAGAAAATAACGTAGAGAAATCAAAGAGGACGAAAGAAGAAAATATTCGGGACATTAACAGCCGAAGTTCAAGGTACCTAACAGGACGTACGGCTGAGACGAAAGAGTTATCAAGGTAAAGAAAAAGGAGACTGAAATTTTCTCATAAAGAATTCATTTAGTAGATCAAGACAAAGTTAAAAAACTCCACAGAAAAGATGAGATTAGTTGACAAGTTAATTCATAGTGACAATAAGTCTGTGTGTGTGTGTGTGTCGGAAGTAGGCATATTTATGACGGACCTGTTCCTGTTTTTGGTTTTGGACCGACTGTCTCCACTCTTTATTTCATATCGTTAAAGAATTACATGTATGAAAATATGAAGGTACGAGTCTTAGTTAAGGACATATTATAGGTCAAGTTCTAAAATCCGACCCCAACTATCATCATCAAAAGACTTATAAGAGTCCGTAAATAAATTGGTTTGTAACACCTTATAATCTACAAAATAACGAGAACCACGAAGTTTACCGATTAAAATAGATTAAAAGTACTATTATAAAGGTAGAGGTTAAATATTTATACGTTGAACAGTTCCCTGTGTCCTGACAAAAACCTGAGGTTTCACAAAATAAAGTCCAATAGGAACAAACTTCTTTTAAATTTTTATTTTACTACGAATAATTTTTCGGATGGAAATCTTCCTATTTATATGTGTTATCGGTTAAACTTTTGAAAGGATATTAAATTAAATGTTAACTCTAACATTTTATAAAAGTCGAAAATGATTGAACATTCAATTTTCTGTGAGTGAGGAACCTTCTTTTCTATACTGATTGGATCTGTCATATAATTTTTCGTCTGTAACGAAACGGCTGTTTCTAGGCATATCAGTTTCGATACCAAAAAGGTCATCAGTACATGTCTATACTCGACCTGGTATTCCTTCCGACTCACGGCTTCTTGACTACGAAAACTTAACACGACCTCTTCCTCTCAGGGAACTTATTGTTTCTCTAGTTTGGTCCGTTAGGATTTCCCTTAGGTGGGACTTATAAGTAACGTTCCTGACTCCGACTTAGAGGTTATGAAACCGGTGACTACGTTTCACGGCTGAGAAACCTTTTCTGGGACCACGACCCTTTCAAACTTTCGTTTCCTCTTCCCCATCGTCTCCTACTCCGCTAACCTACCGTAGTGGTTGAGTTACCTGGACTTTACTCGTTTGAGGTCCTCTATCACTTCTTGTCCCCTTGGACCGTGGGACGTCAGGTACCTCATCGTTTCTCAGTTTGTGTTGTATCGTTGACTTGTTGCCGTCGTTTTATGTATTAAAATCCAAAGTCATACTATTTGAAACATCTTTTATTAATCCGTCCTCCATGAATCAAACTTATGAACATTTATGGATACAAAATTTATAGATTCGAACAAATCTTTAAGTAACTTCTTGGTGACACGTATTAAAATCGTAACTGGTAATTCATTTGAAAGAAATTTTCTAATTTTCAATATATTTCAGGTCGTTTCGTTTGAAATGTCTCTGTCATTCTTACGACATTTTTGAATTATCCCCCTTGACATTCACAGGATGATTATTTATAAGAAAATTTGTAGAATAAATGAGAAAATTTTAGTTTTTTTCCGTATGTATAAATAACTTGAGATGGAATATTCGAGATAATCTTTGTTTGAATATTCTACTACCATACTGTGAGGAAACGAGAGTACTCTTTTGTCTCAAAGACGTCTCATTTACTGAAACTAGTTTTAATTAACTTATTACAATAACAAGTCAGCGAGTTAGTACAGACTGAGAAACACTGGGGTACCTGACGTCGTGCGGTCCGAAGGGACAGGATGTGGTAGAGGGTCTTGAACGAGTTTGAGTACAGATAACTCAGATACTCCGGTAGGTTGGTAGAGTAGGAGACAGCAGGGGAATAGGAGGACGGTAGTTAGAAAGAGTTGTAGTCTTAGAAAAGATAACTCGACCAAGAAGTGTAGTCCACCGGTTTCCTAACCTCAAAGTCAAAATGGTAGTCAAGAAGGTTACTTATAGGTCCCAACTAAAGGAAATCCTAACTAACCAAACTAGAGAAATAATAGGTTCCCTGAGAGTTTTCAGAAGAGGTTGTGGTATCAAATTTTAACTTATTACTTACTGGTGATTAAAAGTTCGGACTACATACAATAGAGAGAGGTAGTTAGAAAAAAGAAGGAGTGTATCGTCACAAAATTTTGGATCTTTAGGTTTTATAATTCGAATTGTGATTATGAACTGAGAAGTTAGAGTGAATTTTATCTTTCTAAAGTAGTTTCATAAATTTTAAAATAATACGTTAGAATATATCTAATCATTTTCGATTATAAATGATTCTTAGATAAATGGTTTCTCAATACATAATAATGTGACATTTTCCAGTCAAAAGTAAGGTTAGGGTTTCTTCCAGTTGCGGTTTCTTACGCGTTTGATCGTGTGTCAACGTGAATAAAGTGTACGATTGTTCCATTATGAGTTTTAGAAAGTTCGATGCCAAGTCCGAGTTGTCATGTACTTGTTTCTTGAAGGTCTACATGTTCGACTTAAATCTTTTCCACTCCTTGGTTTCTAGTTTAACGGTTGTAGACATCCTACTATCTTTTTTGTTTCCTTGGGAGGGCTTTTTTGGTAGTTGAAGACAAAGTAACTGACACGATTTCGGAAACTCACATACCGAGTTTTGTTTGATTTTGTTTAAGAATTTCTCTACCCTCATAGTCTAGTGTAATGGACGGAGGACTCTGCGGACATACGTCAAGTTCTTCGTTGTCAATCTTGACCTGTACCTTCTTTCCTGACCAAGGTTTAAATATGTCAGTGAGACGAATAAATTGAATATAAGTCTCATGTAGAACACTTTACGGGCCGACCTACTTCATGTTCGACCTTAGTTCTAACGTACCTCTTTACAGTTATTGTAGTCTATACGACTATTGTGGTGGGATTACCGTCTTTCGTTTTTCCTTGATTTCTAGACAAACTACTCACACTTACTCCTTTCACTTTTCCGACCGAATTTTGAGTTGTAAGTTTTTTGCTTCTAGTACCGTAGGCCAGGGTAACGAAGTACCGTTTATCATTTCCCCTTTTTTTACCTTTCTCACTGTATAAAAAAAGGAATCAGAAGTTTTAGTGACACCTGTCACCGACACCGGTACTTTAATTTTCTACGTACAAGGAACATCAAAATAGGATTCTATTTTGATGTGTTGTATAATTTTTCGTCTCTATAGTGAAACGACTGTTTCAGACATATCAGTTTCGACACCAAAAAGGCCATCAGTACATGTCTACACTCTCAACTTGGTATTTCTTCCGACTCGTGGTTTCTAATCTACGAAAACTTTACACTACAACCTTTTCTAAGAACTCTCAGAGAACCTGTCGTTCCTCTAGTTTGGTCAGTAAGGATTTCCTTTAGTTGGGACTTATATGTAACACGACTTCGACTTCGAAGTTATAAAACCGGTGGACTACACTTCTCGACTGAATAACCTTTTCTGAGACTACGACCCTTTCTGACTCCCGTCTTCTTCATCCACTGTCTCCTGTCCTACCGACCTACCGTAGTATCTTACTTACTTGTACTTAAACTCGTTTGAGACCCTCTATCACTTCCTCTTCCTTCGGACCGTGCGACGTCAGACACCCCAACGTCTCAGTCTGTACTGACTCACTCACTTGTTGTTGTGGATAAATGTCTATTCCTTTACCTCCGTGTTTTAAATTCGTCATAAGGATTCCGACACGTCGGTGATTCGTTAACTCTTACCTAAGTTTAGTGCCTCGAACCGAGGACTAACTTCTAACCCTTGGTACTGTTTTATAACAGAAATACTCTTGTGAGATGGTTTAATAACGGTGGGGTTTGACTTAACAATTATGAAAAAGAAGAAGAAATTAATTATAATACTTTGACCTTTACATTACTTTAAGAGTCGGAGGAAATAGTAGTAATCCGTTAATAATCGTACTTGACTTGCAGATCGGAGAGACAATTAATACTGTACTCACACATGAATTATACAAATCCTCTACGTATTGTAAATCGTGGTGGAACGCACAATGGAGATTATCGTAAGACTTTCAATAACAAAAGTAAGTTATGAACTCATGGGTGTGTCTTTCAGGTACTACTCGTCTATTTCTTGAACACGGTCTCGTATTTGTCTGTATTCTGAATTTAGTAGTTCTTTCAGAATGTCTTTTTTTTTCTTTTTTATATAGATATATCCAAATGACTATCTCAACTAAGTATAGTCCGTAGAATTGTACCGTGGTTTCGAGGAATGGAGTGAGAGACGAGTAGTGTGGTTGGGCGTGTTATCATCAAAAGACACCTGGAGTGACCTCACAAATATCAACTAAAACTTTTACTCCACTAACTCTCTACAATACCCTTCCCTCCACCCTCCCCCCAAGTACAAACCCTTGCGTACATTCTTAATTTCTAAAATTTTAAATTTTTTTTTTTATTTTTTTATTTTATTTTTCAATTTTTTTTTATTTTTTTTTTGTTTTTTTGTTTTTTTTTATTTTATTTTTTCTTCGTTTAAATTTTTTTTTTTTTTTTTCTTTTACTCCACTAATCCCTAAGAAGGACAGGTACGTCACCGTATATTGAAAGTTAACACGGGGCATATATCCCAAAGAGACATAGACTCTAAATCGTACATGTAAAATGGTTGTCATCTAGAATATTGTGACATCATAAATGATAATTTCTTTGACATGTATGCTCACCTGGGTACGTTAATTTTCGGGACAATAAGTTCCTAGTCACATAATCCTTTACTATCTAGGTAAAGTAAACATGAAAAATGACGGTTTAACGAGGGATAGAACAAATGGTCGACGTGAAGACGACCTCAGACACCATAAAAGTCCGTGGATGGGGTGTAGTAACAGTGAATTTACAGAGTTAGAAAAACTACTCTTTACGACAGAAACCAATTGAACGTAAATCAAATAACAATCTAGGAAGTATATACCGGTGATTATTGAAGAAAGGTATATAGGTAAATGGTAAACCCACAGAAAAAACAACTAAATTGTAAAAAAAATTCATCCATTTGTAAAAAGGTGTAAACGACGACGACGACGATTCAGTGAAGTCAGCACAGGCTGAGACACGCTGGGGTATCTGCCGTCGGGTGGTCCGAGGAAACAGGGACCCTAAGAGGTCCGTTCTTGTGACCTCACCCAACGGTAAAGGAAGAGGTCACGTACTTTCACTTTCACTTCAGTGAGTCAGTGCAGGCTGAAAACCGCTGGGGTACCTGACGTCGGATGGTCCGAGGAGGCAGGTACCCTAAAAGGTTCGTTCTCATGACCTCACCCCACGGTAACGGAAGAAGAAAAGGTATAAATAACTGTATATTGACTGTATATTGTAACATATTCAAATTTCAAATGTTGTACTACCAAACTATAAACACACACACACACACACACACATATGTCTCGAGAAGGGAACACCGAATGGACCATTTCTGAGACGGATATTACATCCTCTGGGTCCAAACCAGGGACTCAACCCTTCTAGGGGATCTCTTCCCTTACCGATGGGAGAGGTCATAAGAACGAACCTCTTAGGGTACCTGTCTCCTCGGACCGTTCGATGTCAGGGCGACGACGATGAGGACGATTCAGTGAAGTCAGCACAGGCTGAGACACACTGGGGTATCTACCGTCGGGTGGTCCGAGGGAGTAGGGACCCTAAGAGGTCCGTTCTTCTGACCTCACCCAACGGTAAAGGAAGAGGTTACGTACTTTCACTTTTCACTTTCACTTCAGCGAGTCAACACAGGCTGAGAATCGCTGGGGTACCTGACGTCGGATGGTCCGAGGAGGTAGGTACCCTAAAAGGGTCCTCCAGAGTTTTTTAGTTTGTGTTGACTCACTGATTATGTGTGTGTGTATATGTATTATGTCTTATATGTGTATATATACATAAACATATATGTATATACATACACACACATATATCAAATATATGTAACATATATAACATGTAACGTACATATACATGTAACATATAAATGTATGTGAGGTCATAAGAACGGACCTCTTAGGGTACCCGTCTCCTCGGATCATCCGATGTCAGGTACCCCAGTGTCTCAGTCTGTGCTGACTCGTCGAAGTGGAAGTGAAAGTATGTTACATACACTTATATATATATATATAGAACTTTAATTTTCCAAATAATTTTTTGTATTATTTCAATGAATTCTGTAGGAAGTGTAATGTTTTAATGAATAGATTGCCGTGAGGTGAGGTCATGAGAACGGACCTTTTAGGGTACCTGCCTCCTCGGACCATCCGACGTCAGGTACCCCAGCGATTCTCAGTCTGCACTGACTCGTTGAAGTGAAAGTGAAAAATGAAAGTACGTAACCTCTTCCTTTACCGTGGGGTGAGGTCACAAGAACGGACCTCTTAGGGTCCCCGCCCCCTCGGACCACCCGACGGTAGATACCCCAACGTGTCTCAGCCTGTACTGACTTCGCTGAATCGTCGTCGTCGTCGTCGTCGTCGTCGTCGTTGAAAGTTTATGTATTAGGTCATAACAATTGACACCTGGGACACTACATGTAGTCGAGGAGGCTTAAAAAATAGAACATTGACCTGTAAACACGGGAAACCGTTCCGAAGACAAAAGGGAAGAGATGTCGGGGACGTTCGGTGTAAGACAAAGACACTCAAACGGAAAAAGTCTAAAGTAAACATTCACTCTTATACGTCACAAACAGAAAGACACAGACTTAAGACAGTGAATCGTAACAGACGGGTGTTCTATCAGGTACAACGACACTTATGGTCCCGTAGAAATAAAAGTACCGACTTAATTGTAAAACTGTACGGACACCCACATGAGTACATACACGACACATATACAGATATAGAGTGTAAAAGAAATAGACAAACAGATAGTTACCTATGGCTTCACAAAGGTACTGATGACACTTATTACGACGGTCCTTGTAGTCTTACGTCGTTGAAGACTAAAGAACGACTATTGAATAAAGAGATGATTTAAAACATTTTTATGAGTTATAGATAAAATAAGTCTGAGAATTGTAAAATTTAAGTAACAATTTTGAAAGTTTTCTATACGTTTCTTTAAAGAAAGGTTAAATATTAAACCTCTTATGTTCTATACACAGTCCGAAAGTCAGTCACCAATTCTCTCTCCGTAACAACTAAGGTGAAGGTCTCTATCGTTCCAATGATCCTTATACCAGGGATTTGAAGGTTTCACTTGAGTTTTAACTTACCTTCTATCTGGCCAACTTTCCAATTTAATGTTACGTAATTTGGGTAAGGCAATTCTTACCACAACGTTTTAAACGAACGGAAGTGTCCTACCAGACTAGATATAAACTTCCACCCACCCGATGTCAGTTGTCCCAGTGTTTTGTCAGCCTACACTGAGTCACTGATTTATTATTTATCGTTGTTGTTTTAGCAAAGATCCGACTCTTCACTGATGCTCAATATGTTCATCTCCCGTATCGTAAACGTTTATACTACCTCTGTCCTTTACCGCTTTACATTCTCCCCACAAACCCGTTACACTAGTCTTTCTTCTACTATATCGTTTGCTACTCTTACCCTGGTCTAACATTACCGGAAAAGTAAGTCGTACGAGAGTGAATCCCAAGGGACCACCGAATCACCATTTGGTGGACGGACGGTACGTCTTCTACGCCGAAACTAGGGATCTACTCCTATTATGGAACCTCATCCTTTGCTGTTGGGTGTAGTCATAAGAAAGGACCCTTAAAAGTACCTGTCTTCTTGGACCGTCTGATATCGGGTACCCAGTGTTTTTCTCAGTCTGTGTTGAATCGTTGACTTGTTGTTAAAAACATCAACAACAATTCAAAGGACACAAATACATAAAAACTTTTGTCGTAAAAAACTTTATTTTTATACCATATAATTAAGATCAAGTTTATTCTGAAACACTTACTAGGATTCTTGAGTATTTATTTATAACAAAACTATCATGTTAGTAAATCGTTTAAATCTATTGAGTAATTGATGGAACATTTGGTGTTAGGTGAAGATACTAAACCTATGAAGGAGATTAATAATCTTTTTTAAGAAGAAACGGGTGGTGAATTTTAGAAACAGTTTAAGAAAAGAGACGGGGAACTTCTAATTCTAAAAAAAAGAACTGGAACTACTAATCCCTGTAGAGAGTATAACCTCTGGTAATGACCTGGATGTTGGAGGACTTTAAGACTTGTGAACGAATCGAGTCGGGAGTTTGGTTTTACACATTCAAAAGAAGACGGAAACAAGAAAAGTGACGAATTCCAGTGGTCTTTATCTTACCGGAACTATAAACGCCTACTCCGAACTCTTTGTGTAAGTAGTATGAAAATTTGGAGTTTTGGTACAATAATCGTATTAGTGGTATATGAAAGACTAAGTTGTGTTCTGACATTGTCGTTAGTACAAAATAGTAATAGTCCTTAGTGAAGTTAACCTATCATTTACGAATGTTAACGTATGAGACGAAGTACTAGTGACTTAGAGCAAAACTGACTTATTTTACACTAATAATCCGTTAAAGACTCAATGTCAGGTCGAGAGTGGATGGAATATACCGACGGTTAACTAAATGGTTATGACAAATGAGAGTACTAGAACATAAAGAATATTATAGGTAATCGAAATAGAGGGCCAAAATATTATTCAATTGAAATGAAGGTATCTTCTCCAATCCATCAATTATGCTTCAACTGGAATAAGACGAACCTAAATGAGGATAAATACCACGAACGTAAGATCTTGAACAAAGAGATTGAAAGTACCGTTTTACCGACATAGGTTTAAGTTGTTTTATATTCGGTTACTAAAATATAGATTATATTTACATATACTTATCCATTTAGTTTAAATAGTTTGAACTTTTTTTTTTTTTGATTACCCCTTCAGAAATAAACTTTGTACTTCCTTTATGGTACGAAAGGGGACGAACTGACTACTAAAAACCCCTAACTTAATTAAAACAATTCGTTGACATTAATTTCTAGTCACTAGACTTTCTCGATTAATGGGTTCTAGTCACAACTACCATAAGATTCAAACAAGGTATAGTCAGCGTCTCACAAATACAGTACTCGGTAAAAGAGACAGTCGTATGTTTTTTTATACACGTAAAAATGATTACAAATTTTTGACTTTATGGTAGGTGATTAAAGTAACAACCGTTTACGTTATATTTCGACTTTAAATAAAGTTAATGTTAAGAAAAGGGTGTGCAATTTCGATAAAATTGGAAATCGCCGTATGTTAATAATGTCTTATCTAGTAAAAATTACTAAGTAATACATACTCCAGTAAACTGTTACGTTAATCGAAACACTACTTTAAAGATAAGAAAACTAGTAAGACATGGATATTACTTACTCCTCTCAAAATATAGATTAAAGGACTTTAATCTTCGAATTTCTATCTTTGTCCGAGAACATAAATTTACTCTGAGCTTTATTGATCTAACGTAATCAGGAAATCTACATACGGGATCTGGTCGTCTTGAAACTGACACCACAATGACAAAAAAAAAAAAAAAAAGGGAGTAATAAGTAAGTCTTCGAGGTGACTATGACATGATAGACGAAGGTAGTAGTGGATGTAAAAGTTTTACACGAAAATTGACACTAGACCTCTATTTTCTCATCCAGAACGTACAAGAGTCCTTACTGTACGAAGTCGTATATTACGTTTTCTGATTCTTTACTCCGTATCTTCGATCTCATCTTAAAGACTTTTGGATATGTTCGTAATAACGTGACACGATATCTTTGTGAACGAACCCCAGTATGAAAAAATTTTTTAACAACGGGTCTGTAAATGATATATATGTAAAATCTCATATAAGAATATAGATTCGAAAATAAAACGTATGACCAATTAGTTACTCCGTATTATAAAAGTTAAAGTTTACCTAAAGTTTGGTTTTCGTTGTAAATATCAATTACTTTAAATATACCCAAAAATAAAAGGTAGGTCATTTATATTTTTCTCTAGGTAACTACAATTTTTTGTTTTATTTTACTTAAAATCTAGATAATTCTAAACCAATTTCTATTTTGGTATCGACTTCGTGTAATATATATAAAGACACTAAATTATGAGAGTTCTATGAAAAAGACCGAGTAGTGTTCTTTGGTATGAAAATATAACTTAACTGACTACCAAATACTTTTAAAAAACTTCTATTTTAACAAACACCTAATTCAAAATTAAACCCGACTTAAAGTGGGTGGGTGGTGGTTTTTTTTTCTAGAGGTCACCTTGTAAAAATAACCCCAACTATAGTTTCAATATATTTGTTAAAAATACTCGTTCAAACCCTTTTGACCATCTATCCTCATATTAAGAAAAAAATAGTCTTTGTTTTAAATAAACATGAATTATGTACAAAATTTCACTTTAACGACAATATCCTGAGAATACTTAACCATACATCCTATTCGTTTTTCATTTTTAAAGAACTATTTCATATCAGTTAAGGAGTAATTCTTACCAATATTTACCTTAACCATGTTGTCTATTAAGGTCAGTAAAGTGTAACCTAAAACTTTACAACGTTAATGTTTAAGAACCGGAATATATATTGAAATAGACTATAAAATCTTAAGAGTATTACGGTAGGACCTTATAATCGAATACCGGACTGTAAGGTTTGAAGTCTTCAGCCGGTCAAGACATTCTTCATCTATACTCAAGAACAAAAAGAAAGGTAATTGTATGAGAATATTCTATCTATTATTTATCTATTTATCTAACTGATGGAGAGTTGTATATATTTGGTTATTTTTACTTCTGTGTAAAAAATTGACCTTTTTTTATCCTTAATGGTACATATTCTATCTACTAAATCTTATGTTAAATATCATTTTAGTTAGAAGTCTTACTTTATAAAACATTGTAAAAGACATACGTCGTAAAGGACTACAAGAACTAAAATTTATAATTAATAGTTCAAGTCACTGAGTTGAACAGGTTGCGAAATACTGGGGTACCTGACGTCGTGTGGTCCGAAGGGACAGGTAGTGACTGACGGTTTAAATGAGTTTGAGTACAGGTAGCTTACCCACTACGGTGAGTTGGTAGAGTAGGAGACCACAGGGGAAGGGGAGGACGGAAGTTAGAAAGGGTCGTAGTCCTAGAAAAGGTCACTCAGTCGAGAAACGTAGTCCACCGATTTCATAACCTCAAAATCGAAGTCGTAGTCAGGAAGACTACCTATAAGTCATGACTAAAGGAAATCTTACCTGACCAACCTAGAGGAACGTGACGTTCTCTGAGAGTTCTCAGAAGAGGTTGTGGTGTCAAGTTTTCGTAGTTAACAAGTAGAAAGAAATATCAGGTTGAGAGTGTAGGTATGTACTGATGACCTTTGTGCTATCGAAACTGATCTACCTGGACACGTCGTTTCATTTCAGAGACGAAAAATTATACGACAGATCAAACCAGTATCGAAAAGAAGGTTCCTCGTTCATATAAAATTAAAGTACCGACGTCAGTGGTAGACGTCACTAAAGCCTCGGGTCCTTATATTTCAGAGAGTAACAAAGGTAACATAGAGGTAGATAAACGGTACTGCACTACCCTGGTCTACTGTACTAAAATCAAAAGACTTACAACACAAAAATCGGTTGAAAAAGTGAGAGGAGAAAGTGAAAGTAGTTCTCCGAGAAATCAAGAAGAAGTGAAAGACGGTATTCCCACCACAGTAGACGGATAAACTCCAATAACTATTAAGAGGACCGTTAAAACTAAAGTCGAAGACAAAATGGTCGGGTCGTAAAGAGTACTATATGAGACCTATATTCAATTTATTCGTCCCACTGTTATATGGCGAAACTATATGAGAAAGGGATAGACCTTGGTCAGACAACAAAGTACAGGTCAGGATTGACGACTAAAAACCGGACGTAGGCCTAAAGAGTCCTCTGTACAGTGAAACAGACCATAAGGGTAGAGAAATACTTAAAAGGTGTCCAAAAACACTAAGTGTCAGTTTCCGCAACCGTATCAGTCAATTAGTCTTCATCTACAAGGACCTAGAGAACTAAAAAGCTACTAGGTTACCTACAACCGTTAAACTAGAGAGTAAGGAGACGGAAAAGATTTAGGTCTGACTTGTAGCCTTCAGTACTAAGTGAATGACCACTTCTAACTGAACCTCTTAAAACTCGTAATGAAACAACCACACACTCTACCTACATTAACATGTCATCAAACTCGTAAGAAGTCGTAACAGAAAGAACCCCTGACCGTACTTTTGACTCGAAAAGGTTAGGACACCGGTAACAACTCAAAAGGTTTAAACGACCGTATAACTCACGCTGTTGAATCGTCGTAGTAGAAAATACTAACTTTATCGAGTTGACCTTAGATAGTCCAGTTGAAACAACCATTACTACGAAGGATTCCGTGTGAACTCAAGGGTAAGGTCCTACAGACCGAGATCCACTCACTAGTGTGGTAGTACCAAAAGACCCAGTACTTCTAGAAAAAACATGTCAACGAGACACATAAGAACGGTGGAATTATATAAGAATTATATAAGAACGGTAGAATTATCAAAGAAGAAGACAATCCAGGTATAGTAAAGACAGGAAATAACACGGGTAGAAACGTACTTTACAAGGGAACCATAGAGATTAAAGGAACTTCTCTAGAGATCAGAAAGGGTAAGCTAACAAAAGGAGATAAAGAAACGTAACTAGTGACTCCTTTAGAAAGTATAGAGAGGAACGATAAGAAACCTTTAGACGTAAGTTTACCCATATAGAAATGAAAAGAGTAAACGGAAATCGAAGAGAAGAAAAGAGAAAATAAAAATTCTGGAGGAGTCTGTTGGTAAAACGGAAAAATTTAAAGAAAAAGAACCCCCACCAGAACTAGTGACGGAGAACATGTTACAGTACTTAGAGGTAGGTATCAAGAAGTCCGTGAAACAGATAGTCTAGATTAGGGAACTTAGATAAACAGTGAAAGTGACATATTAGTATTCCCTAAACTAAATCCAGTATGGACTTACCAGATCAACAAAAGAGATGAAAGAAGTTAACTTCAGACTTAAACCGTTATACCTCAAGTACTAGACTCGGTATCAGTTGAGGGACAGAACAAAAACGACTGACACATATCGAAGAGGTAGAAACCGACGTTTCTTGTATTAGTCAGACTAAAACCAGAACTGGTAGGCCACTACAGGTACACATCTCAGAAGAGAACACAACGACCTTCTCCCAAAAACGATACTGGTCACACACGAGAACCGTTTTGAGACAATCGGAAACCGGACGAAGTAAGACATGAGGTTCCGGTATAAACAGACATTGAGGTCCATAAAGAACTGAAGGTTGAAAACGTAAGGTCAGGGGATATTACGTTTCCTGTAGAGAAAACCCACAATCAAAATCTTCCAGAACATTCAGAAGTATCTTGGTAAGTAGAAGTCGAAGAAGTCGTAATAACAAACCCCGTATCTGAACTTAATGACACTATAGCTTACCAAACGGAACCTTTACTTGTCCCTAGTAAGACAACAAAAACTCTAACGTAGGTTCATGACGTAAAACTTGAGAAAGTAACTGACACTACTGATGAGGTAAAGAAGATTCCCTAAGAACGGGTGTCATCATCTATACCACCAGAAGACTCAATTCAAGTGGGTAAGGTCAGGTAAAATCTAGTGACTGAGTGTTTTACAACTACAAGCGAGAACGGCAGAATTTTAACTCATTACTAACATCCTTTTTCCTAGAAATCTTGTATGCATACGGGTTATGAACCAGTGAACTCTATTATTTATGGGTGTAATTCATCACTTCCACTTCCACTTCAGCGAGTCGGTACAGGTTGAGAAACGCTGGGGCACCTGACATCGGATGGTCCGAGGAGGCAGGTCCCCTAAGAGGTCCGTTCTTATGACCTCACCCAACGGTAGATGATGAGAAGATGTAATTCATCATCTATTTATATATTTACTTGGTATTTAACTCCGTACCGATTTAAAAATATTCCGAACATTTACAGTAAAGTGACACATGATAAACATATTAACCGATGTTGAGTCAAATATTTTCAATATACTAAAAAAAAAATGTTTAATCGGAGACCCTTTTGGATAAAAAAGATAATAGATTATTAATTTATCAGGGAAATAAGAGTTTTAAAACCTATATGTTTCCGTATTTGTATGTTCAACGTTCTGATGCAAGTTATAAAATTGAAAATATAAAAAAGGTAAGTCATTACTTACGATAGAAGTGTCTGGATCAACAACGGACTTTATTAATTTATATATAAAGAGATTTTCCTTTATAATATTCATTTCTTTATTACCTTTATGAATTTCTGTAAAACAGTTTCCTTTTTTTGTTCACAATGCGTGTTTTTACATTGTACATCCTTTATCTTAAATATACAAACAAAATGAGATAAAAATAGGAGTTTAATAGACAATCAAATTAGAAAACACCAGAAAGATTTTCTTCCTAATGATCCTGGAAACGATGTATGTTCTTAATTAGTTATGACTTTATTATAAATTTTGAGACATGATTAGAAATAACGTGACATTAGAGAAAAACTTAGAAAATCGTTTACGTTTGTACCTCAAATTAATCAACTCTATGATGTTTAGAGGTTCATTCGTAGTGTAACTACTCACCCTCTTTAGTCGTAACTACTAGTAAGAAATCTCTTACTCTGTAAGTACTCAACTGTAAAATTTTTTAAGATCAATTACAGAGATTTTATGATAAAACGTGATATAATAAACATTCCGTCCGAAATAAGATTCTTTAATTAGTATATATCAATAATCTGTTTTCAGAAGACACATACTTACATTCTGACGAGAATAACTTTTCCTCTAAAATTGTCTAATCCGTGTGATTTTTTTTCATAATTGCACTGAAACATTCTTTTCTAATCCTCGGTAAGAAGAGTCATTTTCGTTTTAGGTGTACTAGGAAATGAGTTTTGAAAGTGTTTTAATAGAAAACATAACAAAGTACACACATATGTACACGTACGCTTTAGGGAAGTCAACATAGACTGAGAAACGATGGGATACCCGACATCGGGTGGTCCGAGAGACAGGGACTATAAGGAGTCCGTTCTTATGAACCTATCCAAAGGTTCCCTTTGGAAGGAGGTCCCCTAGAAGGGTTGTGTTCCTAACTTAGACGTAGAGGACGTAAACCGTTCCCCCAAGAAATGGTGACTTAGGTGCACCCTTCGGGAACATGAAAAGGTTGTCGACGGTTCCGTTGAGTAAAACTTTTTGTCTTTTTATTAATTACCGTTAGAAGGTCACTTGGTCACAAGGTTTTCTATCAAAAAGACACAATTTTCTCACTGTTAAGTATCTGAGGAATGGGTGAACGTTTACTGAAATTACTTTATCAATTGACTGAACTTTAAGAACACAGACAACAAAAACTTGTTTATGAGTAAGAACCAGTATCGAACTTGTTAAGACTTATGGGTAGTCTGTTCAATGTCCTTTTCACATTGGTTATCCCGACCTAAAATGTATGGTTATAGAAGTCAAGTCAAATCAGTGAGCCAGTACAACCTGAGAAACACTGGGGTACCTGATGTCGTACGGTCCGGAGGCCCAGGTAGTGATTGAGGGCTTCAAATGAGTTTGAGTACAGGTAGCTTAGTCACTACGGTAGGTTGGTAGAGTAGATGACAGTAGGTGAAGAGGGGGGTGGAAGTTAGAAAGGGTCGTAGTCCCAGAAAAGTTTACTCAGTCAAGAAACGTATTCCATCGGTTTCATGACCTCAAAGTCAAAGTCGTAGTCAGGAAGGTCACTTGTGAACCCTGACTAGAGGAAATCCTACCTGACCAACCTAGAGGACATCAGGTTCCCTGAGAGTTCTCAGAAGAGGTTGTTGTGTCAAGTTTTAGTGAATAAGAAACCATGAGTGGAAATAAATATCAGGTTGAGAGTGTAGGTATGTACTGATGACCTTTTTAGTATGAGAACTGATCTACTTGGAACCAATCGTTTCATTAGAAAGACCAAAAATTACACGACAGACCCGACGAGCATAGAAAGGTAGCTCCTCATTCACAGAAAATTAAAGTACCGATATCGGTGGTAGACGTCACTAAAACCTCGGTTTTTTTCTATTTCAAAGAGTGAAATGTTTATCTACAAAGGGGTAGATAAACGGTACTCCACTACCCTGGTTTGCGGTACTAGAATCAAAAGACTTACAACTCGAAATTCGGTTTAAAAGTGAGAGGAGAAAGTGAAAGTAGTTCTCCGAGAAATCAAGAAGTGAAGGACGGTATTCCCACTACAGTAGACGCATAGACTCCAATAACTATAAAGAGGACCGTTAGAACTAAGGTCGAACACGAAGAAGGTCAGGTCGTAAAGAGTAGTACATGAGACGTATATAATTTATTCGTCCCACTGTCATATGTCGGAACTGTATGAGGAAAAGGATAAATCTTGGTCAGACAACAAGGTACAGGTCAAGATTGACAACGAAGGACTGGACGTACGTCTAAAGAGTTCTCCGTCCAGTCCACCAGACCATAAGGGTAGAGAAAGTCTTAAAAAGTGTCAAAAAACACTAGGTGTATCAGTGTCCGAAACCGTAAAAGTTGTTTCGTCTTCATCTACAAAAAGACCTTGAGAGAACGAAAAATTTATTAGGTGGTCTATAACCGTCAAACTAGAGACTAAGTAGACGGAAAAGATTTTGGTCGAACTTGTAGACCTTCAAGTGTCAAGTGCATAACAACTTCGGACCGAACCTCTTAAAACTCGTAATGAAATTATCGTACACTCTACTCACGTTAACACACCATCAAACTCGTAAGAAACCGTAACGGAAAGAAACCCTAACCTTACTATTGACTGAAAAGGTCAGGACACCGGTGACGACTCAAAAGGTTTAAACGACCGTATAACTCACATCGTAAAAGTGTCGTAGTAGAAAATCCTAAACTTTATCGAGTTGACCTTAAGGTAATGGAGACGACAGAAACAATCATCACTACAAAGGATTCAGGGTGAACTGAAACGTAAAGTCCTACAGATCGAGATCCATTCACTAGTATGGTAGTACTAATAGACCCAGTACTTCTAGAAAAAACATATCAAGAAGACACACATCAATGGTGGAGAACAATTATAGAATACCAAGATAATCCAGGTATGGTAAAGACAGGAAATAACACAGGTACAAACGTACTTTACAAGGGAACCATAGAGATTGAAGGAACTTCTCTAGAGATTAGAAAGGGTAAGATAACAAAAGGAGATAAAGAAACGTAACTAGTGACTCCTTTCGAAAGAATAGAGAGGAAGGATAAGAAACCTTGGGACGTAGGTTTACCCATACAGAAAGGAAAAGAGGAAACGAAAAACGAAGAGAAGAAAAGTGTCGATAACAATACTGAGGAGTCTATTAGTAAAACGAAAAAACGTAAAGAAAAAGAACCCCTACCAGAAGTAAGGACAGAGAACATGTTACAGTACTTGGATGTAGGTGTCGAGAAGTCCGTGAGACAGATAGACTAGATTAGAGAATTTAGATCAAGAGTAAAGGTGGCATATTAGTATTCTCTAAACTAAATAGGCACTGACGAGATCACTAAAAGGTATGAAATAAGTTAAACGGACTCAAATCGTTATTCCTTAAGTACTGGACTCGGGGTAAGTCGAGGTTCAGAACAAAAACGACTGACACATCTCTAAGAGGTAGAAACTGACGTTTCTTATATTAGTTAGACCAAATCCATAACTGGTAGACCACTACACGTACACATCTCAGAAGAGAACACAACAACCTTCTCCCATAAATGATACCGATCACACAAGAGAACCGTTTTGAGATAATCGGAAACGAGACGAAGTAAGACAAAAGGTTCCGGTTTAAACGGATAATGAGGTCCACAAAGAACTGAAGGAAAAACGTAAGGTCGGGGGATATTATTTTTCCTGTAGAAAAAACCACAATCAGGATCTTTCAGAACATCCAGAAGTATCTTGGTAAGTTGAAGTCAAAGACGTCGTAATGACTACCCCCGTATCTGAACAGAATGACATTATAACTTACCAAACGGAATCTTTACTTGTCTCTAGTAAGACAGAAAAACTCTAACGTAGGATCATGTCGTAAATCTGAGAAAACAACTGACACTACCGATGAGGTAAAGAAGATTCCCTAAGAACGGATGGAATCATCTATATTACGAGTAGACTCAATTTAAGTGGGTAAGGTCAGGTAGAATCAAACGACTAAGGATCTTACAGCTACAAGTGAGAACGGTAGAGGACAACTGATGAGGTTAAACGGAACTAAGTACCTGGATTGTATAACGAGAAATGTCGTAACCTGAAACGAAGATAGTGGTCAGTGTAGATGTTGAACCACAACAAAAACCAAACCGAGGCAGAGAAGTAAGAAAGAACTCAACAAAGAGGTGACTAGAGGTCAGAGTACAACATTCCTAATCGTAGCAGGAATGTCTCCTCACCCTTTATCTGAGACCCTCCCGTGTCTGTCTTCGGTCCTTCTTCCTCGGTAATAGAATTTCGGGACCTAATCACTAGAGTACGACATACAAAAGAATCCACCGTTCCTGTAAAGACAAAGGTACTATTACTTAGGAGAGTTTGTTCCAGAACTGTCTCTCTCAAATTCTCGTGTAGAGAAAATTATCTCTTGAACTATAGTTTTGATGACTGTCTAGAGAAACGAACTTCACAAGTTGTACTCAACCGACAACTTAATACTTTCGACATTTCTCGTTCACGGGGTTTACCTTAAGGGTCGACGATCAACTTTAACTTCTCCAAGATTATTTTGTAACTAATACACAGGAATTGAGAGGGGGACTGACGAGACCGGACCTGTGGTCGTCGGTCCGTTTCGTACTCTCAAGTGAAATTTTGACCGAAATTTGACCGAAATCGTAAAGTTAAGGACAAAGAAACAGTATAACACCTGTAAGAACTAATCGAAGAAGAGACCATTCTTTCCTAAGACATCCTTAATACCGAACTGTCGCAGGTCACCCTTTGGTAGACTTCTAAGGTTTTAGGGTAACTTTTCCTTTCTCTTTTTACTCTCTTTGTCTCTTTCTAATATCTGACGAATTAGAATTTTAGTTCTCTCGGGGTGATCGGAGTAAACCTTTTCAATACAGTGTCAGTTGTGTTCCATATTGTGTTTTCGACCTGGTTCGTTTCCCTTTCAAACTTTTACTTTCTCAGTGGAAGGGGTTTTCGAAGATTGTCTCCCTGCGAAAAGGAACGATGAATTCTACGTCTCCATCATCCTCGTTCCCACCCCGGACGGTCCCCATTCCGACTTGTGTTTCCCCGATTCGTGACAACCCCATCCTCTTTATCAAAGAGGAGTGGTGAAATAGACTACCTCGGTCAGTCCTTCGGGAACTCTCCCTAATCTCCACCCAGTCCTTTCCTCGAGAACAGTGGATGCTCCAGTGCGGAGAGCTCGTTAGGGCCCCGCGAACCGAAAACCTCGTCCCACTCGTACCCCGCTACCACCCGGATCTCCTCTGACCTAAGGCTGGACTCGGCCGTACTCGCCCGCACTGACTCCCACACACCGCGTACGGGGACACGGGACCTCCTCCCTCTATTCGGGACTGCACGTCGCGACTCAAAGGGGCTCTTCTGTCTCACTCAACCTAGTACCTGCGGTCTAGCCTCACTCTAACTTTTTACTGAGTCCTTGTTCAAAAATGTAGGTCGAAGAGTCAAACAAATATAAGTGTAGGTAAGTTGTTTATAAATAACTTAAGGACGACACATTCCGTAACAAGAACCGATACTACATATCACCATAATTATGTATCTCTCCCTTTTTTTTACCCGCAGGGTCCAGCGCGTCACCATTCCTTAGGATGACGGTTACGTCCTCTATATTCTCTGTGTCCGAGTTAGGGACCCACCCCTTCTCGGGGACCTCTTCCCGTACCGTTGGGTGAAATCATAAAAACGGACCTCTTGGAGACACTCCAAGAGGAGTGGATCCTCTTATGACGACCATTACTTCTTCTTTTCTTTATATACACTGAAACTCGTCCTTCTCTAAGGTACGTGTTCTTTAAACAATTAAACGTGTAACCGTTTGACGTTTGTGTCTGAAGTTATACTTGTACTTGGGATCACTTTAAAATGTATCTTCACGTTTAATCCCTTCGCGAAGCTCAAGACAGTACATACTCCCACTTCGTATACCGTAAGACGAGAGGTGACGTTTTTCCTATTCTTTATATATATATAAAAGATTGTAATCGAATCTCCGTTGATTCGTATCGTGTCGCGTACATGATAAAGATCAGGATGAAGAAATTAAAAAAGAAAAAATTCTTTGTCTATGAAAGAACCCCCCCGACCAATACAATTAGTGAAAATTATGTTGAAAATATTATGTCAAAGAACTCTCATCTGCTTAAAATTTTCATAGAGTTGTAAGTCAACAAACCGTTTCTTTACATAAACTCTTGGTTGTTACGAAAAGGTCACAATGTTTTGTATCCACTAAGAACTGTGAAAACGGTGAATCCCCTCTATAAAGACGATTTTAACATTTAATCTTTACTCTGTCTATACTTTAGGTATAAAAACTACTCTTGAACTATAGTCTACCTCTTTTTTAAATTCTTCTTTATAACGAAAACATTCTGAATAACGGGGATATTTCTTCCGGTCCGGTTAAGAACAAAGTAATTTACCAAGAGAAATATACGTGATAAATGTAAACATCATAAACTAACGAATGATGTACGTTTGTCTTGATTTGTACGATTTCTATATCCTCACTTGATTCGTCTAGACAATATAAAACAAACTTCTGTGCACAAGTCAAGGATTAAAGTTTAATTCATATTAACGATATGTACAAAATTGTATCTTTAAGTCCTATTACACTTTCACTTTGTCTTTTCTTAAGGAAGTCCTGAAAACTTGTCTTGTGATTTTCTATGTGTCCTTAAACGGCTCGTATCAACCCTTCCCTCCTCTCGTCCCTTGAGGTCCGTCTCCCTTGTCGCACATGTTTTGAGAGTCCGAGCCTCTTCGACCGAGAAGATTCCTGTGCTCTCTTCTTGGGAACCTGTCTTTCGTCTTACACAAGACCCTTACCGGACATCTTTCTACGTCCTGAAGTATTTGACACAACTCTTAAAACCAGAAATACATCACATTTCTCTTCGGTGACTTCCTAAAAATCTGTATCGTTTTCGTTATCTGTTTCAACCTTTATGGAATCCAAATATACCATGTCACAATTGTAGTATTTGTCGACTCCGGATTTTTGTCTTCCTCCCCTAAAAGAGTTCAAATGTTACCTGTAGTCACAACTTCTGCCTAAAAGGGTTTTAAAGAGTCTTACAAAAGTCACCTCCGAATATCGATGTTCACTTCTCTGGTACTGTAGAAAAGGACGGGTCTACTCACCGTGACCCTCCTCCCACTTTTGTCGTCAGGTAAATACCTTTCTAACTTTTCTCACTACCCATTAATAACTTAGTTTTCACTACTCTTATAGGTTCTTACGAAACACAATTTCAAGTACGTATAATCATAGATTCCAGAGAGACAGAAAAGTTGAACCGACTACTTCTCTTGTCTTTTGTTTCGTACACCTATATTTAATAGTGTATAGAAGGGTTTCGTTTAAAACTAATTACAGTAACAGTTTAGCCAACTTTATGAACCTTTGAGTGTTCTGGAGGAAGGGTCAGACAGCTAACAACACTCAGTAGTCCTAGTAGCCGAATTGGGGACAGACGTGAGACGAGACGTTCCGTCTACGGGACCAGTAGAACCTGGTACCACTAGGGAGACACATTTCGGTATCTAAACGACTTTCGACGTTATTCTAATGTGGACCTTTCGTGAACCGTGTCTGGACCACACACAATTGATGGGTTATTTACCACCAGTGACACTAGTACCTACCACTACCAATAATAGTGTCAGTAGTAGTATTTGTGTTTTTGGAAGAGACTCGAGGTGTGGGAGGGGGGAGAAGTATTATTTTGAGAATTTTTTTTTTTTTTTTTGTCCAACTACGTCCTCCTTTCGGAACTGACCTCATTACCCCTTCTGAAAACAGGAGTAGAAGACTTTAATTGGACGTGTTTCAGTACCCCTTTACCCAATGAAAATGTAATGGAAATATTACTCAGCTCGTTGGTACTGGAAGTCAGTACTCTCGATGACGAAGTCCGTTTGAACGGAGGAGAAAGGATTTTTTAAGTGGACATAGGATTTGGAGTTCACTCAAAGACGAGGGGAAAGTAGGTATAGACTTCAAACGTGAGACAAGACGGGGAGAGACAGGGAATGTTAAGAAGGGTATAAATTATGACACAAGGGAAGACAACTTTTACAGAGGATGGTGGTTCCTGTGACTGAACAGAGGTCGGTGACTGAAGACCTTCTTTACAGGTAAACGAAAAGATTAGATCTAATACGATGATTTACTTGTAAGGCATACACCCTGTACAGAGAAAGGATTTGCAGTGTGGAATAAAGGAGCACTCGTCCCTAACACCGACGAGGAAAATGGAGAAACATAAGTATGAGACTTGTAGGTGACCTCTGAATAAAATAAAACTTCTAATATTTACATTTCTCATACTAATAGAATATGTATACATTGACTACCTGCTAGTTCAGGGAAGACGAGGTCGAAAGAGTGGACCTTTTACCACCTGTCACCTCCAAGGAGACTAGACCATTTACGTTCCGTGACGAAAAACGATGTAGAACAGTGAGTTATGGGCACATTGAAGGTGTGTCTGCTCTTTCATTCACTTCGTTTTCACAAATATAAATGTATAGTAGGTTGGAACACTTCTCTTTTGATAAGAATGTTTGGGGGGTTTCTCTCAAAAAGTGTGAAAAGTATGGATTTCACGTACTTCAGTCATTTCAGTGTTCATTTGTCTCTCGAACAAGAAAACTCTTGTCGTAGAACCCCAAATCAGATGGTTTAGTATGATGTATACGTTTACGACGAACTTACGTTAAATCGACGTACGATTCGTCGTGTCTTTAGAGTTCCCAGTTTCTTAACTCTTATAAACGTCGTACTTTTAGTATCTCCGTTTACAAACTACATGTCTACACACATGGTTTTATCCAGTGCCAATCTACTTATGTAAATAAAATAAGTTAGGGAATAAACCTTAACAAACGAACCTAAAAAAAAAAAAAATCACACACACTAAAACCAAAGTCAAGATGTCACTTAAATTTTACCATAAAGTCTCAGTTATAATCGGGGTTTATAACGTATACAAATGATACACCTACCACCCCCTAAATATCGTTAGAGATCCTTGTGTTCTTATTTAAGTCAGACCCTCTTTTTTTTTTTTTCCTATACGAAAACAAAAAAGAGAGAGAAGGAGAGAGAAAGACTAATCCATACAAAGACTTAAGACTCCCTGGGCAGGAGACGGTATTCAAAGGGGCCTCAATATAACAAAAAACAAGAGAGCAACTCCTTAAATCAACACAATTTAAGGAGTGTACAAAGATCTAACACCAAATTTAAGACTGAACACTATACAGCAAAATGATTTCAGAAAGGGTAAACATTTTACATCGGTTGATATATTGGTAGTGACAATCCGTTTTTAAAACTTTAAATTATAATTTAATAAAACACACACACACACGACTGATAAGGAAAAAATTTTATTTAAATAAATAAAATTAACCTCCAATGAAATGTGATAACATAACCAAAACGGTATGTAGTTGTACATAGACGGTGTCCATATGTGCACAAGGGAAAGGACTTGGTGGGGGAGAGAGGAGGGAGGGGCATGGTAGGGGAGACCCAGTAGGGTCACGTGGTCGGGGTTCGTAGGTCACAGTACGTAGCTTGAACCTGACAACTAAGTAAAGTATATACTATAATATGTACAAAGTTACGGTAAGAGGATATTACTTATGTTGGCTGTATCATTTATTCGTATAAGATTTTCTAATTATCGGTCTTTCAGTCACTGTGATCTTCAAAGGTCATACAAATCATAATTATATTAAATAATAAAGTAAATAAGTAAGTGATTCGTAAAAACTTGAGATAACCCAGGTTATAATACTAGCCTTGTCTCCATACTAGAATTGGGTCTGTCTGAATCAGGACCGAGGCCCTTTCCACGGTGGGACTTTGGGGTTGACTCATAAGTTCCTATTTTTGATTTGTTAGATCTCGATCCCCTGTATTAAGTTTACAAGTATTTCTCTTTTTTTTTAACGTATATACCTTTGGAGAGAAGTAAATTAAATAATCGGGGTAATAATTTGACTGAAGAGTAGTTCGTAAAGGGATCTTAAAGTACAACGAACGTCGTAAACCTTTTAAGTTCGAGAGGACACTAATATATCGACTGTTTATATTATTTTCCGTAAGGCACCAGAGAAAAGGTTGACTTATGACTTAATGGTTATATAATCATACATCTCAGATTTATACGGGACTTTACCTAGTATTTTTATGATTTTTTATAATTGAGTTTTGTAAAATTTCGTTGTCTTTATAATAAATTCACTGGTTTGATTAATACCTTATTAGAGTAATAAAACTCCTTTACTTAACATATATTACATAATGTCATTTTAAAACTCTATCAAAGTATTTAACTGTAAAAATTCCACTTAAAATTCACGGGAACTGATAAGTACAAAAAGATCTCTTTCTTATATAAGATGATCTTGGTAAGTGTAAACCGTATCCTATATAAAAATGAGTAACGTATACAAGTCTGAAAAGTCTTATTCTTTTGTATCCACTAGTTTCGTTTATAGTTATTTGTATTTAGTCCAATTAGACCTAATAAAAATGAAATTCGTATATGAGTATTTTAATCGTTTTCAAATTTTTACAATCATCTACAACCAACTGTAAGTATATATTTTAATAATTAACCTAAATAATATGGAGATTGTCAACAAGTATGTACGACACTCTATTACATACCTAATTTCCTACAAGATCTGTTAAATATGCATGAAATATATATATAAAAAAGATACACATACGATATATTCATCATTAAAATTCTTCATATACAACCAAACACCAAATAATAAAGTCAACAAAGGACACTAATAAAACAATTCAACCAAAGATACTACGTATTAAATGTAGTCATCTTAAGTGAGAATCAACATGTCAAATTACTAAAGATTGTTTACGTGCACCAGTATATTGGGGGTTCCGTTAGTTAGTCAGTTTGGCCACTTGGAGGATACGGGAAAGTGTCCCTCAGGAAGCGAGACCGGTGTCTCTGCACATAAGACAGGGACAATAAACCCGTAGAAGTTTTAATGAACCAACTTTCACTTTCACTTTTACAATCAGTGAGTTCAGTACAGGTTGAGAAACGCTGGGGTACCTGACGTCGGGCGGTCTGAGGAGACGGGTACCCTAAAGGGTCCGTTCTTATGACCCCACCCGACGGTAAAGGAAGAGGTCCACTAGAAGGATTGGATCCCTATCTTAGGTCCAGAGGACTCAAAATCTGTATTCCATGTAATAGTAAGTATAAGTACTTAAAATAAAGATTCTCTTTTAACATACAAGTATCTTTTAAATAATTAATAATATGTCATAACGAAGAGATCCTTGAATCTTTTTCATGTTGCTCATAGAAAGGAAGTTTACAAAAATAAAAGGTGGAGTGGACTGTCAACTAAAGAAGTACACAAAAATAAAACGGGAAAAAACAACTGTTCGTACGTACAATCGACTAAAGACGAAACAACCGTATGAGAAGGTTATAACAATTAGGTTAGTATGTGTCTGTAAAAATTGAAGACCCATATTTATGTGACTTGAGACTTGACTTTGTCTGAGACCGACAGTCTGTATATTACTTTTTTAAGGTCGTAAAATTCATGAATTACAGTATGTGTGTAAGACACCCCGTTTGTCCAACTGACTAAAGAATGTGTAAAAACCTGTTTGAAAATGTCTTTGTCTGTAAGAGATGTTTAGAAATGGTCCGTCAATATCGTTACCATCGGTTAGAAAATCGTAGACTTAGAAAAAATAAAAAGTACATGAGTTTGATACACACCGTTTGAATTTACCTAATTATCCTTATTTTGTCGGAATTTATTTATCTTGTTGAAAATTGGGTTTTAGGGATGTCGTACTATTATATGTCCATGAAGATATATTGTTGGACATCAATAATTTTACAAACAAACCATCGAAAAGTAGAGACACATTACGAACTCCTCTTCTCTACAAAATGAAAATAACGATTCGTTATGTCAAAAACGGAAAAAGTCACTGGACCACCAGACTGAAGTCACTACTACCAGACGGGAAAAATAGGGGGTGTGGAGTCACGAGGTTCTGATCTGTTCGTAATAATTTGACACACAAGTGGTGATTGTATATACGGAAAACGTATTAAAAATATAAAACGGTCACCAGTGGATCGACCACGACGTCCTTTTGGTAAGTTGACCGACATTTGTTCTCAGTCTTGAAACGGAAACCATCAAAAGTCAATGAATTCCAATAACTTATCGATGTTTGTCGAATTTGTTCGTTTCTATCAGATGAATTTTCCTCTTGTAAACCAAGATCAATTAAAAGAGTTCTAAATAAATAGGTAAATTTAGGTAATAATTAACTTGTAAATGATTCTAGTCCCTACATTGTCATTTCGTAGGGAGTAAACCCAATGTAAAGTCACACCCTCTGTCTTTTCTTTTTCATTTTATTACTCAGTTATTTATTACGTTTTTCCGTTTTACCAACAGACCCCTCCGGAATTCATCGACTCTTTTCTTTTCTTCGATTTCCGTTTCCTCTTTTCTTTTCTGTATAGGTAGACTTAAGTCTCGAGGTTTCTTATCGTTCCTCTGTATTCTTTCGGAAGGAATCACTAGTTACGTTTCTTTATCTCCTTTTGTTATCTTGACCTTTCTGATCTCTAGAGAAGTTCTTTTAATTCTCTATGGTTCCCTTGTAAAGTAGGTTTCTACCTGTGTTATTTGCTGTCTTTATCATACCTGGATTATCTTCGTCTTCTATCATTTTTCTCCACCGTTCTTATGTGTCTCGACATGATTTTTCTAGAAGTATTGAGTCTATTGGTTTTACCACTTCAGTGAGTGGATCTAAGTCTCTAGGATCTTACACTTTTCACCCGGAATCCTTCATAGTGACACTTGTTTCGATTACCTCCGCTACCTTAAGGTCAAGTCAATAAAGTTTAGGATTTTCTACTACGACAATTTCACGAGGTGAGTTATAAGTCACCTTTTGAACCTTTGAGTCGTCACCGGTCTCCTGACCTTTTACAGTCAAAAGTAAGGTTAGGGTTTCTTTCCGTTATGGTTTTTTACAAGTTTGATGCCGTGTTAACGTGAGTAGAGTGTGCGGTCGTTTCATTACGAGTTTTAAGAAGTTCGTTCCGAAATTGTAATACTCTTGACACTTGAAGGTCTACAAGTCGACCTAAATCGTTTCCGTCTCTTTGGTCTCTAGTATAACGGTTGTAGACTACCTAGTAGTTTTTTCGTTCTCTCAAGGTCTTTTTGTAGATACAAAAGAAATAACTGTTACGGTTTCGAAAACTGACACACCTCATGTTGTTTGACACCTTTTACAAAGTCCTCTACCCTTATAGTCTGATGGACTGGAAGGAGGACTCTTTAGACATACGTCCAGTTCTTCGTTGTCAATCTTGACCTGTACCTTGTTGTCTGACCAAGGTTTAACCCTTTCCTAATACAGTTCCGACATATAACAGTGGGACGAATAAATTGAATATACATCTCATAAAGTACGTTTTACGGTCCGACCTACTTCGTGTTTGACCTTAGTTCTAACGGCCCTCTTTATAGTTATTGGAGTCTTATACGTCTACTGTGGTGGGAATACCGTCTTTCACTTTTCTTGATTTTTCGGAGAACTTCTTTCACTTTCTCCTCTCACTTTTTCAACCGAATTCGAGTTGTAAGTCTTTTGATTCTAGTACCGTAGGTCAGGGTAGTGAAGTACCGTTTATCTACTCCTTTGTTACTTTTGTCACTGTATGAAATAAAAAAAAAAAACCGAGGTTTTAGTCTACCACTGACGTCGGTACTTTAAGCTTATACGAACGAGGGAACTTCTTTTCAATACTGGTTGGATCTGTCGTATAATTTTTCGTCTCTGTAATAAAACGGTTGCTTCAAGACAGATCAGTTTCGATACCAAAAAGGTCATCGGTACATACCTACACTCTCAACTTGATATTTCTTTCGACTCGTGATTACATGACTACGAAAATTTGACACCATAACCTTTTCTGAGGACTCTCAGGGAACCTGGCGTTCCTCTAGGTTGGTCAGTTAGGATTTTCTTTTTTCAGGACTTATAAGTGACCTTCCTGACTACGACCTCGACTTTGAGGTCGGTAAACCGGTGGACTACGCTTCTTGACTGAACAACCTTTTTTAGAACTACAACCCTTTCTAACTCCCATCCTCCGCTTCCCTTACTGTCTCCGACTCCACCAACCTACCGGAGTGACTGAGTACCGGAGTTCCGTACCTGACCAACCTACCTGAGTGGCTGAGTACCGGAGTACCGCACCTGACCAACCTACCTGAGTGGCTGAGTACCGTAGTGACTCGAGTACCTGTACTCAAACCCATTTGAGGTCCTCAACCACTACCTGTCCCTCCGGACCACACGACACCAGGTACCCCAGCGTTTCTCAACCTGCGTTGACTTGCTGACTTCATTTGATTTGACTTGACTAGTGAAGACAACCACCTGTCTGTACCATCTTTTTGGATACAGTCATACCCTACTACTTACTTGAGACACACACACACACACACACACACACACACACACACACACAATCTCTTTCTTTTGGGTCTGTGAAAAAGAACTTAAAAGAACATTTATATCATTTCTTTATTCGACATTGGACAAATTTCTGACCTATATAACCTCGTATTAGACTCGTATAAATCTTAGTAAGTCACGTCACCCCCTCTAATCACTTCCTCCATTCCGTCTGCACAACTTCCTCCTACCAAGAATCTTACCGATCTTCCCTGTACCTAAACTAAGAATTTCCCCATTTCATTCTACTATAATTATATTAGTTATTTTATTAAAACGGAATTTTATATCCATCTAAAAGAAAACCGTAACCCTCATGCGTACCTCAAAATTGGAGACCTGACGGTCAATTAAGGACTATCTACAAATTTATCTCACAAATAAAATTACATCTCCTTTCTGTTTCCAAACTTTCCTTTGAAGTACCTAGACTTCAGGTCCAGATGGTCTTCACACGATACACCCGGACCGGAACGAAAGTGATCTGAAACAAGGTATCAAATCACTATCATGAATATTCAATTCACTGACTTGTTTGACTTCCACAGGTGGTCAATCGTGACCTAAACATCAATGTGTCAGTATAAAGGACTCAAATTATGGACGTAAGTGTGTAAAAGAATTAATTTCACCGAACCAGTAAAACTTTGTAATTATCTTGGAAGTCTTTTGACGACTTAAGTATCTTCCTCACTAAATACATGTACAAAGTCAAAGAAAGTCACTTTGTGTGAAGTCGACAGGACCAAAGTTCACTATGGAAATCCAACCACGTAGAGAGATCAAACAATTTACTGTTAAATATTATTACACTTTTCCAGAGGATAAGGTACGTGGATTTTAAATACTGGTATAAATCAACCGTCGATACTTTTTAGTCGTTTTCGGTATCGTGAAATTAATTCGTGTAAAAATTCATTCCCGTGACGACACACCTCGTTCTTTTATCGATTTGATAAGCACCGATGCAAATCTGAAACGAATTCTATGGTCCGTTGAGAACGAGATGTAGTTTTATTACAGAATATAAGGAAAATTATTAAAAAGTCCTAAGAATTTTCGTAACATAAAGGTTATGTGTAAAATTTTCATGTAAACACTACATTGTGAATGTTTCTATTGTAATATCATAGGATTGAAAGATCAGTCGAGAAATAGTGAAAGAGTAAGGAGACATGTTAGAATGAAAACAAGTGACGATTAATAGGACATAGATATATTTCAAAATAAAAAGATAACACTAACCTTTTTGTTTCTTAAACGACTAAAAAAAAGTTAATTTATAATGTACTTACTTTAACTGAATTTTTTATCACATGGATACAAAAGTGTATACCACCAAATATACTGCTAGAACTTAATCCTGAAGGGTTGAAAAAGTTCTTATAAAAACACTACATTAAAGAACAACAATGTACTACAGTTTAACATCTGATAATTCTTGTTAGTACCCGAAGGCACCACCAAGTCTGTCATTTCTTAGACGGACGTTGAGTCCTTTGGGCCCAAGTTAGGGACTTAACCCTTTTAGGGGACCTCTTCCCGTACCGATGGGTGAGGTCATAAGAACGGACCTCTTAGGGTACCTGTCTCCTCGGACCACCCGATATTGGTACACCGGCGTTTCTCAATCTGACTCACTTATTGTGTGTTCTGTTAGTACCCAAAGGGAGAACCGAGTCTACTATTTCTTAGACGGACGTTACGTCCTTTGGACCCAAACCAGAGACCCAGTCCTTCTAGGGGACATCTTCCATTACCTATGGGTAAGGTCATAAGAACGGACCTACCACGGTACGTGTTCCCTCACACTACCCGATTTCAGGTACCCCAGAGTTTTTCGACCTGTATAGACTCGTGGATTCGTGCGTATGTGTCCTTGTTAGTATCCAAATATTTGTTAACGGTTTTGTGAGAGAGAGAGAGAGAGAGAGATATATATATATATATATATATACATACATTATATATATAGGTAGTAGATGAATAAGACTAAAAGACGATGAGGGTTTTATGTCAGTGTTGTATAAATGGACCAGAAACCCTTTTTGCAGAAATTTACATGTGGGAACGATGTATAGAGTGCGGAAAACGTAGAGTCGAATTACCAATGAATGGGACTGTCAAAAAGGAAATCTCTAAAAAACAGGTCAGGAGGAGTAGGAAAAGTAAAATATACGTGTGAAGGAACGAAGTAAAGAAGGACAAGAACAAACAACAAACGAAATTGTCTACAATAAGGAAAGAAATAAAGAAAATCATAGGATTTATAAGAGTAAAGATTTGAGGATGAGTGTGGATAGATATAGTAAAATTTTTAAGGATTTACTAAAGTAGAGGTTTACTAACGAAAAGAAAGGGAAAAAATAACCGTATGAGAAAAAGTAAACAGAAGTCTAAAACCGAACGTTCGAGTACAATTCAGCTTCAAAGAGAGACGTAGTCTCGGAGACGAAAATATAAATGGAGGTCTTTGTGTAGGTCCCGGGTAAAGGATCTCAGAATGCAATCACAATCCATTTTCTGGTCCTGTGGTTTTCTCACAGATTGTCCGAAAAATTACCGTTTCACGAGGCCCCTCCCCAAGGACCTGGGCTTCCTCCGTCCAGCTCCTTCAGGCACGGGCTGTCACAACCCCCACCAAAAATATGTAAACAACCCTCCCTACCAGTCCGATCTACCTGCCCCCAAGTCTATCCATCGTTCCGGCTCCACAACACCCGACTGTTCAGGAAGATGTACCGACCCCACCCCGCCGAAATCGACCACTACACACGACAGTAACCAGGGGTCCTAGACCCTCCGAGGAAGGAAATCCCTGAAGGGGCGGCCGTCCTCCCTTTCCTCCCCGCCGGGTAGTACCGGGGGTCCAGGTCGGAATGTCAATCATCGAAACCGTGACGCCAACGAGTGGGTCTTACACTCCTACTCCATGTAAGGGTAACTCCATGTACACCTTACTCCACGTAAGGGTAACTCCATGTACACCTTACACCATGTAAGGGTAACTCCATGCACACCTTACTCCACGTAAGGGCGACTCCATGTACACCTTACTCCACGTAAGGGTGACTTCATGTACACCTTACTCCATGTAAGGGTGACCCCATGTACACCTTACTCCACGTAAGGGTGACTCCATGTACACCTTACTCCATGTAAGGGCGACTCCATGTACACCTTACTCAACGTAAGGGTAACTTCATGTACACCTTACTCCATGTAAGGGTGACCCCATGTACACCTTACTCCACGTAAGGGTGACTCCATGTACACCTTACTCCATGTAAGGGTGACTCCATGTACACCTTACTTCATGTAAGGGTAACTCCATGTAAGGGTGACTCCATGTAAGGGTGACTCCATGTACACCTTACTCCATGTAAGGGTGACTCCATGTAAGGGTGACTCCATGTAAGGGTAACTCCATGGACACCTTACTCCATGTAAGGGTAACTCCATGCACACCTTACTTCATGTAAGGGTAACTCCATGGACACCTTACTCCATGTAAGGGTAACTCCATGGACACCTTACTCCACGTAAGGGTGACTCCATGTAAGGGTGACTCCATGTAAGGGTAACTCCATGGACACCTTACTCCATGTAAGGGTAACTCCATGCACACCTTACTTCATGTAAGGGTAACTCCATGGACACCTTACTCCATGTAAGGGTAACTCCATGTACACCTTACTCCACGTAAGGGTAACTCCATGTACACCTTACTCCACGTAAGGGTGACTCCATGTACACCTTACTCCACGTAAGGGTGACTCCATGTACGCCTTACTTCATGTAAGGGTAACTCCATGTAAGGGTGACTCCATGTAAGGGTGACTCCATGTACACCTTACTCCATGTAAGGGTAACTCCATGTAAGGGTGACTCCATGTAAGGGTGACTCCATGTAAGGGTAACTCCATGGACACCTTACTCCATGTAAGGGTAACTCCATGCACACCTTACTTCATGTAAGGGTAACTCCATGGACACCTTACTCCATGTAAGGGTAACTCCATGGACACCTTACTCCACGTAAGGGTGACTCCATGTAAGGGTGACTCCACGTAAGGGTAACTCCATGGACACCTTACTCCATGTAAGGGTAACTCCATGCACACCTTACTTCATGTAAGGGTAACTCCATGGACACCTTACTCCATGTAAGGGTGACTCCATGTACACCTTACTCCACGTAAGGGTGACTCCATGTACACCTTACTCCACGTAAGGGTGACTCCATGTAAGGGTGACTCCATGTAAGGGTGACTCCATGTAAGGGTAACTCCATGTACACCTTACTCCACGTAAGGGTAACTCCATGCAAACCTTACTTCATGTAAGGGTAACTCCATGGACACCTTACTCCATGTAAGGGTGACTCCATGTACACCTTACTCCACGTAAGGGTGACTCCATGTACACCTTACTCCACGTAAGGGTGACTCCATGTACACCTTACTCCACGTAAGGGTAACTCCATGCACACCTTACTTCATGTAAGGGTAACTCCATGGACACCTTACTCCATGTAAGGGTGACTCCATGTACACCTTACTCCACGTAAGGGTGACTCCATGTACACCTTACTCCACGTAAGGGTAACAAGGTGTTCGATGTACAAGGAACAACCGAGACGGAGAGCGAAGACTTAACATAAAAACGTAGTACTTCCATTAAAAAGTAGTACTTCTATCAAACAATTCACACTAATGTACAAAATTAAAAATTTAACGTAAAAATTTTAGATAGGACGTAATTAAGTCTCATCTCTCTCATCTCATTACCTCACCCCATAGTTTGTACTGCAACGACACAATAAAAAAAGGAATTTAAGTAAGTTAATTATAAAAATAATCCATAATCGACACTCCTTTCTAGTCGAAGATCCGTGACTTAATTTGTTCAAGGAACAAGAATCTTTTAATTAAAAACCTCCTATTTATATTTTTCGTTTAAGTTTATTCATAATCCTTAATTTTTATTTTGTCCTTTATCTCCCACTCCTCACCCCCGATAAAAATCGTACAACCAGTCCTCTCTTGAGACCTTGTCACTTATAACTTCTTCTCTATTATCTCATCATTCCGTCCTCCATAGACTTTTTTGCATAGACTCTTCCTCTTTAGTCGTTTACGTTTCCGGGAAAATTCCTTGTCGTTTCCCAATCCAATCAAAGGAATAATAAGATTTGTTAGTAAAGACAATTACATCGAATTGTCGAAAAAAGAGTTTTAAAGTAAGTTTTGACTTACCAATTGATTTGAAGGGTTTCACATGAATTCAGCACGACACAATTTAATAATGGGACACGAATTTGTTTAATGAAAAACTAAGATTCTCGAGGTCTAAAGAAAACTAAGGACAGTAACGAAATTAGAAACATTATACGGTCCGAGTTAAGACTGTACTAAGATACAAAGAAATAAAAAACACATATATAACAACAAATTAGTGATTCAGTACAGGTTGAGAAACGTTGGGGTACTGACGTCGTACGGTCCGAAGGGACAGGAAGTGATAGAGGGTCTCAAATGAATTTAAGTGTAGGTAAAACTCAGTCACTACGTTAGGTTGGTAGAGTAAGAGACAGCAGGGGAAGAGGAGGACGGGAGTCAGAAAGGGTCGTAGTCCTAGAAAAGGTCACTCAACTGAGAAGTGTAGACTACATGTTTTACAACCTGGAAGTCGAATTCGTAGTCAGAAAGGTCACTTATAAGTCCCAACTAAAGAAAATCCTAACTGACCAAACTAGAGGAATTCAGAAGAGATCGTAGTCTCAAATTTTCGTAGTGAAGAAACAGTGAGTCGGAAGAAATACACACACACACACATTATATAGTATAGAAATCACTTTACGTCAAATGTTTCATAGTGTATAAATTTTGCAAAACGTTGCATTCATATTTGTGTACCATGACTACAATAATCCATTTTACATTTCAGATAAGATAATAAAGTAATACTTTAGGTTATCATCTATTGTATAAAAGTTAACGAAAGTCTAAACAAAGTTGTAAAATGTCCAGAAAGAATTCCTCAAGAGATAGACTACCTGAGCTTATATTTTTATTATATCAATATAGGTTCTGCGTGTCGTCCCTCTACTCGTTACACCTAAAACCTCTGACTGACGGTCCTAAACTTAAATAGTGAGAGAACCGTCTCTCTTGTATTAAAGAACTAGACATTCTATGTCTATTATTGTCACGTTTAGACTATCTCGATAATATTTCTAATCTATTTGATTACTAGTATTGAAAATTTTTTAGTACTGTATCTTTCATGTCATTGTATAAACAATTTTAGATTTTAGTCAAGTCATAGACTGGGTCATAATGTTCACTGTTCCGAAATATAATTTAAATCCTTCAGATATATCGAGTCTCCAATTTCGTAGACGGACGTTACACCCTCTGAGTCCAAGCTAGGGTCCCCTTCTAGGGGACCTCTTCCTTTACCGTTGGGTGAGGTCATAAGAACGGACCTCTTAGGGTACCTGCCTCCTCGGACCACCCGATGTCAGGTGCCCCAGTGTTTCTCAGCCTGTGCTGACTCACTGAAGTGAAAGTGAAAGTGAAAGTATCATAAACATTTGTATTCAAAGGTGAAAAATTAAAAAATGACAAACAAAATGAACACTCATATTACCATTTGAATCTTAATACTATGTTTACACGTCACTATCGGGTGCGATAAATTTATTTGTATTTCATCAAATACCCCACTAATGGTAACCCAAAGTAACAGATAGTGTACTAATGTCCAACCACCGTCAAAGAGATCTTAGTTGGGTTTCTTAATCAATCAATTAAAATAATACTACTTACTTGAACACACATTCTTTTTAGAAATTTAAACAGTGGATATTTATGCACGGGAAAAATCATTTCAGTATGTGTCACTAACGTGGATTTAAACCACGGAATTGACTTCATGAATGAACATTTCATTTATTAAAAGTGAATAGAAAAGAATCTTACGTATAGTCATTGTGACTGTAGTTTTCCAACTCGAATAACTCTTTCTCTTTCTCAACTCGGAAACTCTTTCTCATCACCAGATACCCAATGATATTACTTCGATATTATGACCATTATTGGTACCAATATTATCACTAACAGACTCACTACAATTGGTAGACTTTAGAGGGTCTAAACTAGAGAAGTCGTAATGTTTCTTTCTCAACCAGGTAAACTTAAGGTTTTAAGGAAGGTGGAACCTTATCCCGCGTAGATCCTTTCTTACTCTTCTGAGCTGTATGGTTAAATCGGTACAATATTTTGTTGTCACTTGACAAGGTGTAGATTTTAAAACTTATGTCTGGTTTATTATTTAATTATTCAACACTATTTATGATGATTTCGGAGAATTTAAGAAATTACTAGTATGTCAAAATTACTATCGTTTATACAAGACCTTAATTAAGATCTTGTTACCCTATATAATCCAATATTCTTTTATTTTCTATCTAAATTATAGACTATAGATCTGAAATCGGATTCTCTGAAAATTAAATAAAATTATCCGAAAAAATTCTCTTTGGAATCCAGGTGTCACGTTAATTCGTCTTCCATGTCCCTAAAGGATATATAAAGGGATGAGATGTGTACGTCTCGGGGGGGGAATAGTTATAGTAAATGGTCTTACCATAGAAAATGGTTTCACTTGGATACCACTGTGTCGTATCAATGGGTTTCAGCTATCAAACAGAATCCCAACTGAGAACTACAACATGTAAGGTACCAAAACCTATTTGTATACCGTTGTATATAGGTAGTAACTTCACTTTCAGTGAGTCAACACAGGTTGAGGAATACTGGAGTGCCTGACATCGGGTGTACGAGATTATAGTATTTTTCATAGAAATGACGGAACTTTTAGGATATACGAGACACATAAGTAGAGAAGGGGAAGGGTCAAGGACCTTGGTGACTAGACAAATACCAGAGGTATCAAAGCGGAAGAAGTCTCACAGTGGTTCAACCTTAGTCTAAAATATATTGGAAAATTAAAACCGAAGATAGTGTATTTCTTTACGTAAATTCAAAGGAGGTACGGTAACATACAAAACCATCTAATAAAGAAAAATCAAGACACATTACAAGGTAACAGACGTACAAGGTGTCGAACGAATAGGTAAGTTAATGACCCTGTATGGAACCAACGAAGGTTTAAAACGGTGAACACTTCTTGAGACGACATTTATAGGTATACATCTAAAAATACACATAGATACAGAAACAAAGGAAACACATTTAAGGTTCCTCATCTTAACGACCCAGAATACTATTTTACACAAATCGAAACACTCTTTGTCAGTTTGACAGAAAGTTTCATCGACATGGTAAAACGTAAGAGTGGTCGTTACTCATTCTCTCAAGGAAAACGAGGTGTAGGAGTGGTCGTAAACCAAAGTAGTCACCGACTTGAAACCGGGAACAATATCCATTACCATAAAATAACAAACTTAAACGTAAAGGGACTACTTCTTTGAAACATTTTACGTTGTCGAATACTCTTTTACTTACTTAGACACTTTGGTTTTTTTTTTTTGGTTTGTCATTATGTTAAATATACTTAACACTATTCCGGACTGTTCGTTGTGTCCATTACTACTAAGTATTTTTTAAATTCACTTAACTCCTAAAAACCAAAGTACAAAGAATAAATATTTAAGTACACGAACACTAATTAACTAGTTTATAAAGATGGGACTTATAAAAAAGAAAGAAGTTCAGTTTATTTTTTGAGTAACTTGTAACAGGTGTTAGTGAATGCAGAACTAACAAGAGGACATGTAACATAAGGAGTATGAATCACTGTCAGTCCCACCCCATAAGAAAAAGGGAAAATACAGACATAAACAAAAATCTCGTATCAGAGATTTATCTCAGTTGAACCTATTCCTCTGTTAAAATTAATGCCATCTATAAGGACCCCTTTTTTTCTCTTTGAATGGTTAATATCCTTCCTCAGTGATTTGAGACTCGAATAAGTTTTATTGGTCTATCTTTTTACAGTTCTTTCAGTTCGGGTAACTTGTTCTACTCCTAATCGGTCTTAAAGATTCACTAGTAACCAAAAGTATTTTAATCAGGACGTAGAGGGCTCTTTATTTTGAGACCGGTCAAGATGAGACACAATTCTTTCAACTATTAACCAGGGATGACTAAACTCCGACGTATTCCGATATAATTTAGAGTCGTAGTTAGTAGTAACTCAGTATTTCACAAATTAATAAAAACACTTCATGTAAACTTAATGTAACGAAGACAGAAATATATCCCCTACACAATAGTGAATGCCTCGTCATCAAATACAACAAGATCGTTTCTTAACAAAACAACATTTTATAAGAAATGAGTACTAGAAGTCGTTATAAAATATATAAAACACACATATATATACATATATATATACATATATATATATATTTGATTGGGTCTTATATAATAAAAATTTACAATAAATTATAGACTTTATGAAGAATTTCAGATTTATCGTTATCCCACAGAAAAAAAAAAATTATCTTAAAACATAATCAAAGACTAACGACGGTATTGTAAAAGGTGTTTAAATCAACGAACCTTCTTGTATTTAAACAATAGAAGGTCTAAACCTTCAATCTGTAGACTTTACTCAGAGTGACTCGATTTTAGTCCGTCAAATCGTCTCTCAGATAAAAAAATGTAAAGGTCGAAGATCTCCGATGGGTATAAGAACCGGGGAAAGACACAAAATTTCGTCGTTACTGACCGGTCCAAAAGGAGTGTAGTCGAGTGAGTCCGGGACGAAGAAGACGGAAGGGGAAGGTGAAGATACCCGAGAATACTAACGTGACCAGAGTGAGTCTATTAAGTCCTATTGATTAGAGAATAGTCGACTAATGACTGGAAGTACGATGGACGTTTGAGTTACATTACGCTCTCGGTCCCTAATCCTACCTCTGTAGACACCCTTTGGTAAGAAGACGGATGGTGTCCACAGAACAAACCTCTATAGACATTCTTTATACATCAATTGGTCACATCATCATCAAATCAACGATTCAACATAGGCTGAGAACGCTGGGGTACCTGACATAGGGTGGTCTGAGAAGACAGGTACCCTAAGAGGTCCGTTCTTATGACCTCAACCAACGGTAAAGGAAGAGGTCCCCTAGAAGGACTGGGTCCCTAGCTTGGGTCCAGAGGAAGTAACATCCGTCTAAGAAATAGTTGACTCGACGTTCCCCTTCGACATTCTTACGTTCCTATATGTAAGATAGTACTTCCAAATATATTAGTTTTCCAAATATAAAGAGTGTATTGTTATTCTGACCACTACCCTTTAGACTGTATGTAAGGTGTAACCATAATTGTAGTGTCTATGAAAATCCGAGGGCGGTAGCAACCTACACACACAAGTGGAGATAAGTTACACAGGTATAAGAGTCGTCCTTCTTTTCCGTTCTCCTTTCTTGTTCTTCTGTGTGTGTGTGTGTGTGTGCGTGCGTGCGTGCGTGCGTGCGTGCGTGCGTGCGTGCGTGTGTGTGTGTGTGTGTGTGTGTGTGTGTGTGTGTGTGTGGGGTTCTGCTGAAGGATCTTTAGGATCACCACGAGCCTCACGGCAGACTAATATCCGGTGTTGGTCCAGTGTACCTATGAAGAATGTCTTCTCAGTGGTCTTCTCTCGAGACGAAACTACATCCGTGAAACAGTGAGTCTTGTTTTTGACAATCATTCTTGCTATCTGTCGTTCCTACAACACAGTCGTCAATCGCCGTAAACGAAGAAGTGAACATCTGTGGACTATCCTTATAAAGTAACCCCGGGAACCCTTTTGTGCAATAGATATCATTCTCACGGACCTTTTATCCACCTTCAAATTATGTTTTTTTATTGGGGGTTCAATTCTTCAGAAAATAAAAGTACGAACTATATGATTAATAGAATTTACATTTTAAGAAATTCAATCATTTAATAAGAGATTTGGACACGAGACATAGAAGACGAGGTCACTAAGGGTTTTGTTATCACACGTTCTTTTAGTGACCCTTTGAATTAACTTTAAAATCTGAGGGATAAAGATGGTTTCTATGATTAAGTTTTCTAGAGTATGTCCAACCGTAAATTTTTCTTTTTTTTTATCCGTGGGGTTCATAAAGGTTACATCTGCCTGATGTTTGAGACGCAACTGTAACAAATTTTTTTTAAGGGTCACTCGGGTGGACGTGAGTTAAATTGTATATAACTCATGGACGATACCTTCGACATGATATGTAGTACCTCCTGTATATCTTTGCCTTCTGGACCAGGGAGAAGAATCGCTCGAAGGTCGAAGGTCCCTTAGTTGACGTATCTACGTAGAGGTCCAGGATATTACACTCTTATTAGTACTCGTCTTCTCGGTTGTCGGATCACTCGAGTAAAAGGACGTTTCCGAGATTGTACTAATTACGAATTGCAAATAAGTATACTAATAGACTAACCAATGTCAGAAGTGGTGATCTTATATGCGTAATACTCTCGTCTATCGTGCGAAAGAGTGGCAACGTAAAGGACATTCATCGTTTTATGAGTTCAGAAACATCCTTACGTTAGTATATACCACTTATAACCAGCTTAATTTTAACACGACACACACGAGTCTTATTACAACTTTGTTGAAGTTTCTTCAAATAAGACCAAATAATTAAAGAGATAAATTTTTAGAACGTCTGAGTCATCTAATTTATGGTATTACCGTCAGAATATCGGTAATATTCATAACAATGTCATAATATTGATATCGATAATTTTACGTGTGTGTTGACTTTTTGGGTCTGTGGTTTTTACCTTCTTAGTGAGATACTATCCTAACCATTTTAGGGACCAATGATTAGTAACGTGTTGAAATGGAAGAAAATGTAAAAACTTAGTGTGAGAACTAAGTTATAAACAATCATAAAGAATTCCCAGAAGAACCTATCATTCATCATAGTGAATATTTTATATAATTTAGTAACTAATAAAAAAAAATCATAATTACATTCAGTTTTCAGTCGGATCATATTAAAAAAGTCCAAGTGTAACTTTTAATCTACTGACTCAATACTTCGGTGTTGTATTTTAGAAACGGAAAATATTGTTTTTATACATAGAAAGTTACTGAAGAGATTAAAAAAAAACGGGGTTAGGGAAGAAATAGTATTTTCGGTAAAACTTTTTAATCAGTCGAATTTCCCATCACTGTTACTATTTTCCTTTTTCCGGATACTAGATTATTATTTCTACCTTCTATAAATTATACATATCAATTCTCTATACTACTGTTTACTCCTTTATACTATTGATATATATTTATGAATGTCACCATACGTATTTTCTTTTCCTTCTAAATAAATTCGACCGATTCCAGAATCTTGTTCCTTATTACTAGACTTCTAAATCTTTCTATTTTTTAAATTTATATTACTTTTTACAAAGACAGCAACTCTTGTTAATCCTTCTTCTTATAAGAAGGGACACCTGTACTCGTCATCTTCACTAGTTTTGGTCTGTTCTATTTTGGAAACCCCTGAATTATCTTTTCTGTAAAATATTACCGGATAAAGGACTAGACTCATCCTGAAAGAAGATATTATATAGGAATTAGTGAACTTCTTCTTTAATTACTAGGTACTTTACCCTTAAGAATAAAGTTATCCATCCAATAAGGTATCTGAAACTTTTCTAGACACTAACTCCGGTTTTGAGGGTAATGGAGGGAACCAGGAGATAAAGATTCAGTCGACGAGAAAGGAAGGTTTTATAGGTAAAACAGGAGATATAAGACAGTACCCTTACTAATTCCTGAAGAAATATTTTCGTTCGTTTACATTTTCAAATGAAATAAAGTGAAACAGTATAAAACATAGGTAGATACAAAGATACATAGATGGATAGATGGATGGATAGGAACAAAGAGTGATTTATAAAGTCAAGAAGAGGTCTGACTTATTCCATTACGACACTCACAAGAACGGACCTCTTAGGGTCCCTGCCCCCTCGGACCACCCGACGGTAGATACCCCAGCGTGTCTCAGCCTGTGCTGACTTCGCTGAACCGTCGTCGTCGTCGTCGTACTACACATTATCTTATATCCCTGTCTAAGTGTCACTAAAGAAAGTTTGATGAATGAAATTCTAGAGGTATCACTAAAATTATAATAACACCGAAAATACAATTTATCAAAACCATTTTACTGATAGTTCAAAAGACTCAACTAATTACACTTGTGTGTTTATATCTTTGCACATATACAGAGTTACACAATAGTTAGATATTAACGAAAATGAATTAGAAAAAAGGGGGGTGTCATATCTCATATCGCATAAATCACTAGACTCTCGGTTTCTCATTACATATAAAATTAACAGAAGTCACAAAATTTTTATGATTAAAGTATTACCACACATCCAACTTTATCACTCATTGAGTTAATTCGTAAGTCGAAGGATCCTACTACGTTACCTTCATGCACCCTTTTCAGTCTTTTACACAATCGGCACCTTTGTCACGTCTGTCCCCTTAAAATATAAATAAAGCTTCTTGGTATCTTAGTACCCTAACTAACAGAAACCCTCTAACAATCGGTTTTTTTCTTAGTTTATCTCGAGGTTCGAGATCTAAACAATTGACCAATTCTGTTGATTCCCTTATACTCCTATCCTTCAACTTAACCCCTCCACCTATGGAGACAAAACTATAAACCTATAAACGAAAGTAACATATACTTTACTTAATCAACCTTTATCGATAAGTCTTATAAGGAGTTCGTAAACAAACCGACAACTGAAATAAATTCGTACTTAAATTTAATAATGTCAGAGTTATCAAGAGGTCTGGGACTAATGATTACTGGTGTTTCTATCAGTAAAGTATATGAAGATAAAATATAGTTTCTTGGTGTAGATATATATACATAGATATTTATGTTTACACATATGTTTTATATACATTTACCCTAAGAAAATATATTTTCTACTATATCTGAGAACTATACACAACGTGATCTGAGGATCAATGATCGTCAGAAAATCTGAGGACGAGATCGGAAATTAAAGTCTTAAGGACATCCGAATTTACCGATCATATAGTACCAAGTCTGTCGGGAACGTCTAATGTCGTCAACTCCCTTACTCACCGAAGGGAGGCACAGTCATGAGCCTCCCGAGTCGAGACTCACCACAACTAGACGCCAGAGGGGAAACACTACGAGGGCGAGGGACATCGGTAGGGAAGATACAGAAGTCAGTCGGGGCACAGAGGTAGAATGGGACGGAAGACGAGTAGTTGGGACCTCTCTTCATGCAGACCATAGAAGAATCTTTGAGATCGGTAGGAGAAGAGAAAAAGAACTTCATTTGGTTTTCATTTTTCTTCTCTTTTCTCTTTCCGTTTCGTTGTCTTTAAGTAGAGAAGACATCATTTGCGTTCCAACAGGTTTGAGAGATTGACGACAAACGGAGTATCTTCCAGGTTACTACTGGGTGGAATAATACCAACCATGAATGGTATGATAGTAAAAGTAAAACAAGTTTTTGGTAGAAATACAATTCCGGGAAACATAACTAAGAATTTGGAATATGATTAAAATCATATTGACATTTGAAAATCTATATAGATAAATAAAAAGAACTCTATAAAGGGTATTAAACACATAAAAATTGTGAATCTTTATTTGGACTTGCATTGTAGTATGTTGTCTGATTATTTCTGATCCAAAATTTAAGGTTCCATATACGACGTTATTAGTGTCTACATGAGTTTCCGTAGTACAAACTGTTAATTCAATTATGTATCATATACTTTCTATAGTATTCTAAAGTGAAGAAACTTTCGACGACTAACGATAATATAAGAAGTTTCGTGTTTAGTTAATTAAACATGAATCATTTTAATTATACCACTTATACTACATTTTATAAGTCATCAAAGATATTATAAATTTGGACACGATTTCTTCTATATAAATTTGTACGTATATTTGTGTGTCTTTGTCTGGAAATACATAATGACACCATACTGACCACCAAAGTTAAGGTTTCGTAACAATGTATAGATGAATCTAAAAAGAAATCAATTTTTTTTTGTTTTTTCGACAGTAAACTTCCAAATAGAATTCTTTGGTACCTTTTAGACTATCTTCGACTTTAGTACTCATAAATAGTACACTATTTAAGAAAGTACTTTCTTACATAATTCTTTAATTTCTACACATAGTCTGAGACTATTTTCTCTTTGTTTATAGTCCGTGTGTTATACAAATCATTCTTTCATGTTTACAATAGATGTGTAATCAGTGACCATTCTAAACAAACAAAAAGGATTTCTTCTAGGATGTTAAGAACGTCCACTGTTAACAAGTATCCCAAACCTTCACAGTAAAGGAGATCAATCTATAACATCATATAAAAGTCTAAAGAGATGTTCTTTAAGACTTTCATTGAAAATTCGAGTTTCCATTAAATACTCTTAAGTGATAGAAAAAATAGAAACGTAATTTGAAGTTTAAACTTCTTCAGTATAATTATCCTACTATCGAAGAATATAGGAGAGAGTTCGTCTAGAAAACCTCCCTCACTTTATTAACTTCTTTTGTCTGTGTCTATTTCACAAGGTAAATACCTCTCTCTTTGTCTTATGTTCTTTTTTTAGTTTCGTCAGTCACAATTGGACTAGGAAATTTATAAATCGAAAAGTTGTTTTCCGTAAACCTTTAAAATTGGGATGAATGGTAAGAGTTAGAAATTTTTGAGATTCACGTACTTTCAGAAATTTATTTTCCAAATCTAGAGATAATTAATCTATTTTAAAGTATATACTCAACATTCTTTTACAACCAATACAACAAAATTTAGGGATTTTACAGTATTTATCTTTTCATTTCTATTAACACTTTACCAAATAGTTTTTGGCAACCCCAGGTGTTCCTATTAATGAACGTGACAAACGATGAGGCATCCCTATTCTTACTCCTGTACTCGGACTTAAGGTTAGAAGGAGACTGGAAAAATTAGGTCTACCTAACACACTCAATGGTATATATATATATGTGTGTATATGTGTATGTATGTACATGTATGTACATATATTTACAACAAAGAGGTAAACGTTTTACTCATTATAGGGAAAAAAACATTGACAATGTGTAAAGATAGTTGTCTAATCTATAAATTTAACTCCAAGAAATAATAAAACAATGTTATCGATGAAAGGTCATATTAGAGGGTCAGGACACCTATAATCTTTGAAGTATAGTCTTTTAGTCCCTAAGTGTAGTGTAGACAAGACGGTCTAACGTAGATTTAAGACCACCCACACTCCGATCGGTCAACATCCTGGACACCAGTCTCGACTAGGAACCTTACCAGAGAGACTTCCTGTATGTCCGTCTCGAGTTCTCTTAAGGATCCTCGATCTCAACTCGACAGAGACTTTCTACGATATCAAGGTGGTAATCCTCAATTTATCATCGAGTCTTCAGAAAACAAAACGTTCTGAAAGAGAGAGGGGAAGGTTGTTATAAGTGTCGACGGAACCCCAGGAGTTCTGAGTCGAGTAAACTGGGAACTAGGGACACAAAATCTACCCCAAGAGATCTTTACTGAGACACTACTGCTCCATTCACCTCTTCCCCTTAACCGGAACCCGTCACGAGGGTCCTTTATATGTTTTCACTTTTTCTGTCCACCCGTCTCCTTCGACTGGACGTCACACTAACGTTGACTAAGAGGTCTCGTGAGACGTCGACCCTATCTAAGGTCTCGAGAGGGTTTGACCCTCACGCTCCGACTGAGAGGGTCGGAAGTGGTCAGCAACCGGTGTCAGATGGGGAACCCTCCCACACATTATGTCCCCCTCCGTCAAAAGACATCGACCCCCGACTAGAGTCACACCCTGCGTCAACGTACAGGAGTCTCCGACTGTAAGGATCGTCGTCCGTCTGTCCGTGTAACCGACCTTACTTCTCTAAATGTCCGAGGGTCATACATGTTATCATGTGAGGGACTAGATGAGTCTAGACTAACTCGGAACTCCGTTACACAGGGTGGATCCTTCTCGAAGAGGTCCTAAGAACACAGAACCCTTTATATATTCTTTTCACTCTAACGTCTGAAAAGACAAACGTAGGGACGATATTGGCGGGGTAGTCTTACCACGGACGTTGAACTAGTTACAAATTATCCGTAAATAGGAAATGTACCTACTTACTTAGTCACTTTAGTTACTTTACTTAGTTACTTTAGTTTACTTCTGGACTACTCTATAAAGACAAAGGTAACCGGAAAACTACTAATCAAGTGTGTCAACAACATCTTTGGACAGAGGGGTGACACCCAGGATAACGACAGGGATTTGGAAAGACTCGATTCAAACCCCTCACTGAGACTTGACAGAAGGACTACTTACACCGACAGACGACGAGACCGTAGGACGGCTTGCACCCCTAAGACCCTCGGACGGTCGAAACACCGAAGAGACGTCCAGCCTTAAACGAAAGGGGAGTAAAAGGAGAAACGGGATAAACGCAAGGGGAACGGAAACGAGGAGTGAATAACTCGGACCTTAAATCAGAAGTAGAACTAAACATAATTCTTGAATCGTAATGTTTTCGGACTTAAAAACTTAAACTTCACGAAAGTAAAAGGTAGAAAGTAGAAAGGGAACCAATTCCGTTACTTAAACTGACCTACTTAACCACCTTTCACTGTCCCATATTTTTTTACGTCTTACCCCTCCCTGTCGTATCTTAACGTTTTAGAATAGAGTGTCACGAGGACTATGTCAAGAAAATGTAAATTTGTTATATTATGTAAATTCTATGACCAAAAGATCGTCATCATCATTATTATCGTCCTCATAAATTATAGAAGAAATTTTGTAGACTTCAGTGTACTTTTATTATCTTGACATTATTGAAAAGGGGGACACCAGTACTATACACAATTCAATTTTTGTCTTAATACTTTCGTTTCTTTTCTTCGTTAAGAATCTTTATTTCCCGTACTTTATCAAAAAGAAAAAAAAAAAACTCTGACGTGTAAACTCTCATTACTTCAGTGACTTTTGAAAGATTCCGTTTTTGGAGTTTCAAAGTAATTACATAACTTCTAAATTAGGTTCTCGTAAAACAAGTGATACATTGACTTTTTCGGTTCAAAGTGTAGTCCATATAAATTTCTCTTTTTGTACTCTTTATATACAAAAAGAGTTAACTAAATTAGTTATAAGATCATCACACGTAAAAGACTACTACAGATTAAATAGAGACTTACTGATGGGTACCTAAAAAAAGGTCCTAACGATATTTAATCTACAATATTATACTTTTTAATATGTTTAGTGAAATATACAGTAATAATTAACCCACAAAGAGGTCGTCAGTCCGGTCCGAGTAAACAACCTCATCTTATGGTGACGAATTACATAGATTATTACAGAAGATTTCCTACTTTAATGAGTGTTCCCTCTCGGACTTCTTTTCTAGTTACTTGAATATAATCACATTTAATAGTGACTAATTACTTACGTTGTAACCCCTGACTTTAAATGAATCTTAAATTTGAATGACGGTCAAAACGTTGAAATTCGTCCTATTCGTACGGTTCATAACTTTTGTATTTAATATTATTATGTTATAATATGGACTATTTAAAGACTGTTTAACATCAATTTTAATCTTTGAATCCTTAATTCTTTATATATATTGTAACTATACTTCATAACTAAATTGAAATTCATACCTTATTTTAGATGTATTTTCCTAAAGAATACATGAATAGAGTCGTAAATTAGACGTCCTTTAATTCTATTTTTACTGACGAAATGTCACCCTCGATCGTCGATCTTTCTCCAATCACATCAGAAGTTCAAATAGATTTAAGAGAATACGTTGATCGAGTACGATTCTCTTTATGTGACTATTTTCGTAAATCAAAAATAAATTAATTTTTCACCAATTTACCACTTTATTTCCTTATTTTATAGACGATGATACAAAGTCAAGAAAACTCTTCATTATTATTGGAGTGACAACATAATACAACTACGTTTGCATCAACGCCAAAGCCTAGCACTTAAAATTTAGTAATATTCCGAGTTTGTATATAAATAATTAGTTTTATCGTTGGTAATTTAAGTTGTGTAAAAACGGTTACTCTTTATTCGAACAAATAAGGACATCGTATTTTTAAGTACGAAACCTTAAGTTGTCTGAGAATCTTTCTTGAAAGACTACCAATACCTTCGTAAAAACGACGTTTTTCAACTCTAAGAACTTCCTCACCATCAGTCAACCTCTCTCCAATCCACTTATACCGTCAACTTCGTTTTGTGACATCGGGGTAAGGAAGTTGAAAACTTCGTAATCAACACGCTGCACACCAGTCCGTAACATAATCTCTTCTTAACCCGGGTAAGACAACTGGTGACGACCGACGTCCGTAACGTCGGAAGTCACATAGAGTAGTTAAATGATTCGTATGAAGAGTGTACATTACCAAAGTGACCCTAAGTCTTTTGACATCACCTAGTCTGACAGTCGTTTGGTGGTCACTAGTACTGGAAACACATACACACACACACACACATCACGTTCAAACCGAAAGGCTTCACGAAACCTTGAAGAACCGAGTTGATGACTCGACCAGTAGCGACTAACAGAATATTTTAGGTGAAAAGTAATGTACAATGGTAGGTTAACTCTTTATTAAACTACAACAACACATCTTATTTTCTTAAAGTTTTAATGTCAAAAATTTTAAACGTAAGTCGAGTACTCTGTGAGTGAATAGTTCGAAAAAGTGGAAAGGTTAAACTAAGTTTACAGTTTACAGATATCTTACCAGTTACAACTCAAGAAACCGTTGAAGAATACATCAACATTCTCCTAGTCGAAGTTACCTAGGAGAGTCAACCAACAACAGTTGAAGACTACCGGTCGGTTGTAAGAGGAATAGAAGTTCCGAGAGAAGAAAGGTCTTGAAGAACTTGGTAGTCACGTGACGTACCAAGTCGTCCTCAAGGTCCCACTTGGTGTAACAACTACAACGTTCAAAAGAGGTGACGAAATAAAAGGTAAAACTTGAGTTTATTAATTTAGTGAGTATAAACGAAGAACAGATTGTAGTAAAGGGGTCGTATTTTATTTATATTTTATTTGTCGTTCATTATGTAGTAATCGTTTGTTCTGTTTTATATTTCACTCTTTACACGTAATTTGACTACATATTGTATTAGTGTAAATTATTACATTAGGTTATAGTTTACCTTTTAAAGTTGTCACGTTTTTACCGTCAATGAAAACATTTTGGATCATTTACCTACCCGAAGGGAACATCGAGTCGACCATTTCTTCGAAGGACGTTACGTCCTCTGGACCCAAGTTTTTACGTTTCTACCCGTGTTATTTCTTGTCTTCTCCATACCTGGATTGTCTTCGTCTTCTATAATTCTTCTCCACCGTTCTTATGTGTCGTCTTGAGATGTTTTTTCTAAAAGTGATGGGTCTATTAGTTACCATACTAGTGAGTGGATGTCGGTATGTAGGACCTTACACTTCAGTTCACCCGGAATCCTTCGTAATGATACTTATTTCGATCACCTCCACTACCTTAAGGTCAACTCGATAAAGTTTAAGATTTACTAATACCACACTTTCACGACGTAAGTTATACGGTCGTTTAAACGTTTTGGGTCGTCACCGGTGTCCTGACCTTTTCCAGTCAAAAAGTAAGGTTAGGGTTTCTTGCCGTTACGGTTTCTTACGAGTTTGATGGCGTGTTAACGTGAGTAGAGTGTACGATCGTTTCATTACGAGTTTTAAGAGGTTCGGTCCGAAGTCGTCATGTACTTAGGACTTTAAGGTCTACAAGTTCGATCTAAATCTTTTCCGTCTCCTTACTCTCTAGTTTGACAGTTGTAGGAAACCTAGTAGCTTTTTCCTTCTCAGACGTCTTTTTGTAGATAAAGACGAAGTAACTGATACGGTTTCGGAAACTGACACACCTAGTGTTATTTGACACCTTTTAAAAAGTTCCTTATCCTTCTGGTCTGGTGGTCTGGAAGGAGGACTCTTTAGAAATACGTCCAGTTCTTTGTTGTCAATCTTGTCCTGTACCTTGTTGTCTGACCAAGGTTTATCCTTTTCCTCATGCAGTTCCGACATATAACAGTGGGATGAATAAATTGAAGACATGTCTCATGTAGTCCTCTTTACGACCTGACCCACTTCGTGTTCGACTTAGTTCTAACGGTCCTCTTTATAGTTATTGGAGTCTATACGTCTACTGTGGTGGGAATCCCGTTTCACTTCCTCTTGATTTCTCGGAGAACTACTTTCACTTTCTCCTCTCGCTTTTTCAACCGAATTTCGAGTTGTAAGTCCTTTGCTTCTAGTACCGTAGGCCAGGGTAGTGAAGTACCGTTCATCTACCCCTTCGTTACCTTTGTCACTGTCTGAGATAAAACCCCCCGAGGTTTTATTGACGTCTACCACTGACGTCGGTACTTTACTTTTCTATGAACGAGTAAATTTTTTTTAATACTGGTTGGATCTGTCGTATAAGCCTCTTCCGTTACCGTGGGGTGAGGTCATGAGAACGGACCTTTTAGGGTACCTGTCTCCTCGGACCACCCGACGTCAGGTACCCCAGTGATGATCACCCTGTGCTGACTCGCTGAAGTGGAAGTGAAAAGTGAAAGTACGTAACCTCTTCCGTTACCGTTGGGTGAGGTCACAAGAACGGACCTCTTAGGGTCCCTGCCCCCTCGGACCACCCGACGGTAGGTATCCCAGCGTGTCTTCGTTGAATCGTTGTCGTCGTCTGTCGTACAATTTTTCGTCTCTGCAATGAAACGGTTGTTTCCAGACAGATCAGTTTCGATACCAAAAAGGTCACCAGTACATACCTACACTCACAACCTGATATTTGTTTCGACTCGTGGCATCTTACCTAAGAAGACTTGACACCACAACCTCTTCCTCTAGGTTAGTCAGGTAGGATTTCCTTTAGTTAGGACTTATAAGTAACCTTTCTGACTACGACTTCGACTTCGAGGTTATGAAACCGGTGGACCACACTTCTTGACTGAGTAAACTTTTCTAGGACTAAGACCCTTTCTAACTTCCGCCCTCCTCTTCACCTATTGTCTCTTACTCTACCAACCTACCGTAGTGACTAAGTTACCTGTACTTAAACTTATCCGAGACCCTCAACCACTACCTGTCCCTTCGGACCGTACGACGTTAGGTACACCAACGTTTCTCATCCTGTGCTGACTCGCTGACTTGACTTTTTTACCCATCTTACTGGTAGAGTAGTCTTATTTATCTTGCTGAGTCTTTTTCCTCGTTCAGACACAAGAGACCTCATCCGCGAATGTAGACTCTTCGTTAAAGAAGAGATTGAAAAAGGACGAGAGAGGACTATACGAGTTCCCAACAACTAGAACTTATACCTTAAATCATCAAAATGTCACTCTTATAACCTCAAACTACCATAGTGTCCTCTGTCAACAGAAAACACTCCTCATTCTATGACGTAGACATTCACAAAATCCTACTGTAAATAACGTCACCAACTTTTATGACATGGCTTACTCGTTAAAGTTCCTCTACGAGTAAATAATTTTGTAAAGTACCAGTCCTTGAGACTACTTGGAATTTATACAATGTGAAAAGAAACCAGTAGTATTTTAATCATATTTTATCACGTCACCAAAGGTTTTTGTGTATTAATAAGGAAAGTTGTCTTGTTACGGTCAAGTCAAAAAAAAAGGAGTAACAGTCTTATATTTTGTCGTTACTGTCTGTTTTAACACTCCCTTTCTATCAATAAGCTCTAAATACAAAATGTATTTTGGATATAGGGTAACTTTCTCTCACTTGGTAGAAGGGTGTCGGATCAAATTAGATGATTTTGGTGTGTCACACGAAATTATGAAATAAAACCTTGATATCAATGTATTATTATCATGTCATCGTACTATTTTTATAGGTTAGGCTTTGACTTAAAGACCGGAAATAGACAAACCTTGATTTTTGCTTCGTAAAGAGCATAGATCTATGGATAGACATAAGTGTCAACAGTGTACTAGATTAAGTCAGTTATAAATACTGAAGTGGGATTTCCTTTGAAATATTAGTAGGACGCGTGATTTATTTTCTCTTGTAACTATTTATGAATTGTCTAAATCACTTATTACTCATACTCAAACTTATATCCATTAATACTTAATTCACGATTTTAATAATTAACAATTTAAATTAACAAAACTTAATCCTAAGAATTTTTCTAAAATAATAAAGTTCATCCACACGGTCCTTTTGTCAGAGAAAGAAATGATTTAGTTTATTTGATTCGAAAAATAAAACCTGACATAGATTTACAACTGGATTGAATACTACTTACTTTGTCCTTGTTAAGATTCGTGTAGTTATTACACTTATATAAATCATCTCTCCCATAAATACTATTACGATAGTAACCTTCACAGAGTTTATAATTATCTTACATCGACTTACTATGACTGTATAGACATATAAAAGTGTTTTGTGATTGTTTTACCTTGACCTCTTCTACATAAAGAAACGGATTAGATTTTCATAAATTTTACTTGAAAATTTTAAATATCAAAAATCAATTGTACCCATTAATCATATTGACTCTCAAAATTACTTAATATAAGTCAAAGATTATAAAGAGGTAAAAACACTGAAACCTCTTTATATGTTACTTAAACTACGAACTAAATTTCATGAAAAAAACACATGGAACCTAGATTCTTCGGGTTTATTTAAAGAATGTAACTGAATGCGAAATAATCTACGAGTGGAAACTTTACACTACCATGTACCGTCTCACACTAAAAAACTTGGTATTAAGTAAGTTAGTATATACACATACACCTTATGGTTAATTTTGTTTATAAAATACCTTATATGATTTTATTTCGTAATAAAATAGAGAATTCCATTTTCTTTGGGTATCATTAAGATAAAAATATGGAAAATATAAATGTAACGGAATTTTACACTAAGTAAGTTTTAATTCATACCTAAAAGAGAGAAAGTGAGAAACCTAGGATTACTCGAGTCCTGAAAATTATATTTCTTTTCTTGTAAAACTTACAAGAAGTGTAAAACAGGAATCGAAGGAGAAAGTCCTAAAGACGACAGTATAGAGGCATACACGTGGTCAACAAATAAAGGGACTGTGGAAACTTAACTCATAACAGTATAACAGTAGAGGTAATTCTCTCCCTTTCACGATCCAAAGTCGGGTGTTACCTGTTCCTGAGTTCAGGAGGAGAAATAGAATAAAAATAAACAAACAAAATAGGTGATGTGGTGTGACCTGACCTACTCTATATTTTTCTCTACCAACGACTCAACAGATAGAACTATTATAGACCGAATTTTAAATAACAATTGTACTGACAAACGGAAATGTCATATTAGTATAAGACCGTTATATAACGACGACAAACCAGTGATTCAACACAGGTCGACAAAACACTGGGGTACCTGACGTCGGGTGGTCTGAGGAGACAAGTCCCCTAAAGGGTCCGTTCTTATGACGTCACCGAACGGTAAAGGAAGGGATCCCCTAGAAGGATTGGGTCCCTAGTTTGTACGCACAGGACGTAACCGTCCGTCTGAGAAATGGTGACTCGGTGGTCCCTTTGGACTCGTTGTGTAATACAGGTCAGATTGTACATAGATAAGACTTTCTTTTCATTATGTTCTAGTTATAAAGGTAACTCACCCAGATAAAAACTCACCCACGGTCCCGAGACTTTTCATCATCTCTCCCGGTCATTTTATCCCTGAAGGATTTTTTTACACATCAAGATAAAAATGTACTGAATTAATTCCCCAATTAGAGAGGGGTTTGGGACAAATTTAATACTAAGAGATTAACTCTATCAGCCTCTTCCCTTACCGTGGGGTGAGGTCATGAGGACGCACCTTTTAGGGTACCTGTCTCCTCGGACCATCCGACGTCAGGTACCTCAGCGACTCCCAGCCTGCACTGACTGGCTGAAGTGAAAGTACGTAACCTCTTCCTTTACCGTTGGGTGAGGTCACAAGAACGGACCTCTTAGGGTTCCTGCCCCCTCGGACCGCCCGACGGCAGACACCCCAGCGTGTCTCAGCCTGTGCTGACTTCGCTAAATCGTCGTCGTTAACTCTATCAAGAGGTTGTATCAGTAAGTCTAAATTTAGGGAACGTTATTGTAGTGGGGTAAAGTAAAAGGAGTTTTGAAAAGGTAAGATTGTTAGAGTATAGATTTTCTTAATTTTTTTTTTTTTTCTTTAGAGTCAAAACAAAGTGGAACCTATACTACTATTTTAAAGAAAGGTATCTAAGTCTGGAACTTTCAAGTAAGTTCCAAGAAAATTGTCAGGTCCTCGTTGTAGATAAGAGGGTTTTCAGAAGCTTACTGTAAAAGTACGTTCTTATTTTAGAGGAGGACGAACAGTCTATGATTTACTTTACCAGTAACTTCCTTATAGATACAAAGGAGTTTGAACGGTACCTTCTCACTTGTCTACCGAATTCAGACACCCATTGTGAATGGGGAGGAATGCATCAAGTGACTTCAGTATATGTTCATTGCGTAAAAGAAGAACTGGTGGGGCACTGGAAAGTGTCCGGGAAAAGTAACTTCAACAATGAGGGAAACGAAGATACAGGAGTGGCAGATTAGATCCTCATTTAATACAAGGGTCGAACAGAAATTTATGGTCTATTTCCTATTAAAGGTAGCCTCTAGAGTACAGGAACGGAAAAATTTGTAGACACACACACACACGGACACTCTATGAAAGACACGACAGGGGTATTGTGAAACATACACAGAAAAATCTGTATGTAAGTCAGGTATTAATACAAGGTCACCGAGTAGACGGTTAGACAGTATGACGAAAGAGAAAGGACGATGTAACACCGAAAGATCCTTTCTTACCAGAGGTTAAACAGAATAAGAAGGGTTTGAACATTGTATGGCGGACTGTTCACCCTCTATGAATGTTTTATGACTCTACACTTACTCACCGGCCGACTGAAATTTAGTGTCAAATTTCGGAAATTCAAGAATAATTTTTTTTTTTTTTAATACAAGAAACATAGAACATTAAACAAACCTGCATAAAAATCTCTCGTCCCTAAGAAAGATTTAAACGTTCAATGTATGTTACCAATAAAATTGTTCAGCTGAAATTCTATCTATCGTGTAATTTTAGTCGAAGTCGTAAATCGACTTTCTCCACTTTTTCCAATCTTACAAAGTCATTGTCTTTACTCGTGAAAAGAAGAGTAAACACTTTTACACGAGTGTCACTAGACACGAACAAAAAAAAATTGGACCAGGGATCGATATACGGCGCTGTTAGGTTATAGTACAAAATTTGACTCGAATTAATTCACGAGACATCCTTACTTCTGTTATGTTACACCCTATTCAGTGTTTCTTTGTCACGACGAAAAAAAGGAGAGACGTCAAAGAAGGAGTTCAATTTTGTTCCTTTTGTTTTTTTATAAGGACGGGAATCAATAAAGTGATTTTATAAATCACAAAAATTTCTTTACTCATTTTGTTAAAGAAAAATACAATCGGTTCCAATTCAAAATCTTCGTTCGTTTGTCTTTGTCAACGTGTAATGAACTCCTTCAAAGTATTTGTTTCATATTTGGTAATTCTATCTGATTTTGATTTGAGTATATGGATTTTAAAATATTTATCACAATTTATTTCGTTGTTAAATACCATTAATTTCTAAATCCTCTTTCTACCATTATAAAAATTAGCAAAAGTAGTTAGTACAAATGTAAAAAAGTCGAGTCTACTACAATTGTTAAATGCATCCGGTGATACGAGGTTTACAAACCTTGTATCTTTTAACTAAGTATTTTATAAATATTGTACGAAAATCTATGCTATTATACACAAATGTGAAATTTTTATTATCACGAGTATAGGGTTTTATATATTTCACCCCTTGTCGGATTAACTTGTACACGTCAAATCTCAATTATAATTTAAGTCATTTATAACTCACATGTGACAGAATCGGTAGTCTCTAAAGAGTAACTTCAAAGACTAGTATAAGAAACAGAGTAAATTAAGAGTGTTTTTGAGAGACTACAACAATAAAGCATGAATTGACTCGGACCCCTTCAGTCTAGACCGACTGAACTCTTAAGTATGGAAAGTGGTCCTCTCCACGACACAGCTAAATCCTTTGTATCAGAACACCAGCGACAGGAACCACGATCTTTCACTTTCATTTGTTGCTCTGATCTTACTTACTGTTCACTCACTCACTTCTCGATCTGTGACTTACGTCCCCTCCACCTTGGCTTGTATATTGCTATAAGATTCAATCTCTTATTATAGATCTTCTCTCTAGACCCTTTCTCGAATTTTTATCTCTTTCTCCCTTAAACTTTTGATTAACAAATTATTTGTAATCTCTTCGTTTCAAATTTTTATCTCCAACAACCTATACTTTTCGACGCTTTCTTTCGACTCTCTCTCTATTCCTTAATCACAAAGAGATAGTCGGTAGTTCCCCGAGAGTCTAACTACATGTTGAACATTAAAATTAATGTTGTCCTCTAGTATTCCTCCTTTACCATTTTAGTGTTTACATTGACGGTATCTTAATAGAATTCTGACCTCAAAGATAAAAAATATAGTTTTATAACATTAACTCGAATTAGCATCTACCTCAAACTCACACGTCGAAGTCACTTATTTCTGACAATAATAAGACTAATTTCAAAATTTCCTTTTTTCGGACAGTAGAATATCGTCTCTAAGTGTAATTTACATCAAAGGGGTCTTTAGTCCATCTCTACATTTACTGTGTCTTTCGTACTAAGACCTTATCAAAAGGAAATGTTTTACACAAGGTACATTTTCATCAGGAGTAAATAAAATTTTTCATTTTTCTAAAATACTAACTATTTCATGTCTTTTTGACAATTTAGTCAGATCCATCTATAAAATAGAATTTAAATCTGAAAAGGAATCCGACTACATAATAAAATAACTTTTAGTAGTGTTTTGTCTGTAACCCTTTATAAAAAGACTTCCTATTAACCCCACTCTTCATTCGACTGCCGATCACTTGGTCATCTTATACACTGGTATGACCTAGTTTACCTTATGGTGTCATAAATCTCCCTCTCCAAGGCAGCTCCTGAAGACTAAAGTTAAGTACATTGTAATTTATAATAGGAACTCTTGAAGGTAAAATAATTATACTAACATATTAACACTCACACGTCTAATCTGAGTTTAATTATAACATCCTTATTTAAGGGGGTCCTTTATCATTTTCCGATTGTTCTATCCAGTCTTAAAAAATTTTATATTTAAATAAATAAAAGTAACGTCCAATTAATGAAATATTATAACATAACCAAAACGGTATGTAGTTGTACTTAGGTGGTGTCCATAAGTGCACAAGGGGTAGGACTTGGGGGGAGGGAGGAGGGAGAGGTATGGTAGGGAGACCCAGCAGGGTCACGTGGTCGGGGTTCGTAGGTCATAGTACGTAGCTTGAACCTGACCGCTAAGTAAAGTGTATACTACAATATGTACAAAGTTACGGTAAGAGGGTTTAGTAGGGTGGGAGAGGGAGAGGGTGTCTCAGGTTTTCTGACAAGATATGTGGACACAGAGAAAACGACAGAACGTATGTCCCAATAACAATGGTAGAAAGATTTAAGGTATATATATGCAATCATATGACATAACCACAAAAAGAAAGATCGAATGAAGTGAGACATATTATCCGAGGTCAAAGTAGATGGAGTAATCTTGACTAAGTTTATATAAGAAAAATTACCGACTCATTGTGAGGTAACATATATACATGGTGTCGAAAGAATAGGTAAGTGGACGACTACCTGTAGATCCAACGAAGGTACAGAACCGATAATATTTGTCACGACGCTACTTGTAACCCCATGTACACAGAGAAAGTCAAGACCAAAGGAGTCACACATACGGGTCGTCACCCTAACGACCCAGTATTCCGTCAAGATAAAGGTCAAAAAATTCCTTAGAGGTGTGACAAGAGGTATCACAGACATGATCAAACGTAAGGGTGGTTGTCACATTCTCCCAAGGGAAAAGAGGTGTGGGAGAGGTCGTAAATAACGAACATCTGAAAACCTAGAGTCGGTAAGACTGACCACACTTTACCATTGAGTAACACCAAAACTAAACGTAAAGAGACTATTACTCACTACAACTCGTGGAAAGGTACACAAACAATCGGTAGACATACAGAAGAAACCTCTTTACAGATAAATCAAGAAACCGGGTAACAAACTAACCCAGAAACTAAAAAGACCTTAACTCGACGTCCTCAACGAACATGTAAAAACTCTAATCAACAAACAGTCAACGAAGTAAACGATAATAAAAGGGGGTAAGACTTCCGACAGAAAAGTGGAACGAACATCAAAGGAAACAACACGTCTTCGAAAATTTAAATTAAATCACAAGAACGGACCTCTTAGGGTCCCCGCCCTCTCGGACCACCCGACTACAGATACCCCAGTGTGTCTCAGCCCGTGTTGACTTCACTGAATCGTCGTCGTCGTCGTCCAGGGTAAACAAATAAAAACGAAAATAAAGGTTATAAGACCCTCCACCCATTATGTAGAAATTTTACACAGTGAAATATATGTAAAAATATTTAGTTAAAGTTCTCAAATCGACATACTAATTATTAATGTTTATATTGTATGTTTTACCTAAACGAGATTAATCCGAAGAAACCAACAAAATCTACATTAAGTAGGACCGTTGTAAATAACTTAGTATTATAAATATTCATTTATGGACTAATATACGTGAAAAACTTTCTTCTTTTGTTACTCTTATAAATTTAATATAAACACAATGAAATTGACGATAAAATCTCTTTTAATGAATCCGTTTTCAAATTAATTTTATGTGTCTCTATATGTTAACAAAATAAATAAGTTTATTAATCAGTCGTTACCTAATCCATAACTCTTTCGTTGACCCTCCCTCTCTCCCGTTGACGGAATACCTCTAATATACAATAATGTTCTGTGGTCAAGTCAAGTCAAGTCAAGTCAGCGAGTCAGTACAGACTGAGAAACGCTGGGTACTTAGCGTCGTTCGGTCCGGAGGGACAGGTAGTGGCAGAGGGCCTCAAGTGAGTCTGAGTGCAGGTAGCTCAGCCACTACGGTAGGTCGGTAGAGTAGGAGCCAACAGGGGAAGAGGAGGACGGGGGTTAGGGAGGGTCGTAGTCAGAAAAGGTTACTCAGTTGAGAAGCGTACTCCACCGGTTTCATGACCTCAAAGTCGAAATCGTAGTAATTTCTTTAGGGTCCTGACTAGAGGAAGTCTTACCTGACCAACCTAGACGAACGTCAGGTTCCCTGAGAGTTCTCAGAAGAGGTTGTGGTGTCAAGTTTTCGTAGTTAAGAAGCCGCGAGTCGGAAGAAGTGTCAGGTTGAGAGCGTAGGTATGTACTGGTGTCCTTTTTGGTATCGGAACTGATCTGTCTGGAATCAGCCGTTTCATTACAGAGACGAAAAGTTATACGTAATGGTTTATCACACTACAGGGTAGTGTTAATACATAAAACTCTACAATTCGTAAAAATTATATATAAATTTAGACAAAAGGGAAGTTTAAAATCACTCTATATTAACTGTTTGTTGTGAGACGAACACACAAATTCCACATATCGTATTACTAAACTGAATGTATGTAGTACTTTACTACTGGTGGTATTCAAATCACTTGTAGACAGTAAATTATACCTGCGTTTTATTTTCCTTTTCCTTTGTTTTATAAAAGGAGTATCGTTCTTGAGAAGTCGAAACGAAAGAATTGTCGAAAGTCCATATTGTCTGTCGTCACAATTAATAACGATAGTACAACGTACAATGTGGGGATCATGTATAATTATAGATAGAATATTGACTTACTAACATCGAAAGCTAGTGGAAGTAGATTAAGGAGGAGCAGATGGGGGACGGAGACTATAGGTGTCTAGACTAGAGAAAAGGAAACTCCTAATCAGGCAAACAAACAAAACTTCACATCAACTGGATGTTGTGATACCATTAAGGACCACACGTTGTATCACTAAACTATAAAGATATGTAAAGTTTTACTAGTGGTGATGTTCAGACCATTGGCAGACAGTGGTGTGTTTATGTGATGTAATGACGGAGAAGGGGTGTGACAAGCAAAGTATGGGTCCTAAGTAAACAGTGACCCTTGAACATGGAGACTTACGGGGAGTGGATAAAGACAGTAGAGAAGTGACGAGAGCGGAGACCGTTGGTGGACAAACAAAAGACATAGATACTGAGACGAAGACGAAATGTAAACAAGTAAATAGAAAAAACCAAGGTGTATATTCACTTTAGTAAACCATAAACAGAAAGAGATTGAATATACATTTCTTCCGACTCACGGTTTCTTAACTACGAAAACCTGACACCACAACCTCTTCTGAGAACTCTCAGGGAACCTGACGTTCGTCTAGGTTGGTCAGGTAAGATTTCCTCTAGTCAGGACCCTAAAGAAACTTTCCTTACTACGATTTCGACTTTGAGGTCATGAGACCGGTGGAGTACGTTTCTTAACTGAGTGACCTTTTCTGAAACTACGACCCTCCCTAACCCCCGTCCTCCTCTTCCCCTGCTGTCTCCTACTCTACCGACCTACCGTAGTGACTGAGCTACTTGCACTCAGACTCACTTGAGACCCTCAACCACTACCTGTCCCTCCGGACCACACGACGCTAAGTACCCCAGCGTTCCTCAACCTGTACTGATTCGCTGACTTGACTTGACTTCAATATATAATAATTCTCTACGGTCGTTAATGGTTTATCACATTCATTTTCCTCAGACCACCCAATGTCACCGTTTCATAATCTGAGTTGAATCGTTGACACAACGTGTGTTCGTGTGTGTGTACTACTCATGATGACGTTAACACATCGCTCTATTGTTCGTAAAGAGTATGTTCATTTATCAAATAAATAAATAAATAACCGACGTGGTGTGTCGTAAGTCCTAGAATCAAGGGGTTACTCCCAAACTTGGGTACAAGGACGTCACCTTCACGTCTCAGAATTGGTGATCCCGTCCCTTTAGGATTTGTCAATTTGAATTTCAATTGACGTAGATACATAACACACACATACACATTTTCGGTTTTTCGAAAAGACAAACAAAAAAAAAAAATTAAAAACGTAGACTAGGGTTTTTAAAGGAGTGTGTTTTTTTTACCGGTATAAAAAATTGACATTAAAAGTAAAATTCCTTCCCTCTCTCTCTCCCTCCCTCCTTCCCTTCCTTCCTTCTTTAATTGTCGTAGACATAAGGATTTCTTTCACTTTTTCGACTCTCTGTCGTGCGTAACAAAACCCGTTCCTCCGACTATTGATAGACACAACAGAAACATCGTCACAGGGAACACCCCTATTGAAACCCGACACAATCGACGTCGTCCCTGGGTTGTCAGGTCTCCTAAAGATTTCCCCGAAGACAGCGTCAGTTATTTTTTGGGTGTTCTTAAACCTAAGAACTAGAATACAAAACAAACAAACAAACAAAACTAAAGAGAAATTGATATTTCCTTTAATTCACCTGAGATAGGGGAAAGGGAGGACCCATGTCCAACGGTATTATAAAGTCAAACTACTCTCTGACAGATAGAAAGTGTTCCTATATCATAGATTAAACAGTTTGTTATATAAAACGTTAAGAACGAGATTGTAAATAGTTTCTTACCTGTCGAAACTTTATTTTATCATGTTTTCCCTTTTCTCGTCTCACTGGACCTCTCTTTTTGTCTTTTTTTTTTTTAAATGGGGTCAACAAATACAATGAGTAGACAAATGAAGAACATATTCGTAGGAACCATGAGATCAAAAAGTAGGATAAAGTATAGGTGTTATCCATTTTAAGTTGACTCCCGTTATTATTAACTAGAAGAAAATAACTCATGTCTTAGTTTGTGACTGTTAAAGGACCAATGATGGACATTTTTACATACTAATATCTAGTCTCCTATCTTTTAATACATTAATGACTAGGATTCTGTGTGTCGTGTGTCATCTGAATTATTTATTAATTTTTTTGACTTAATAGTTGAATAATTGATCTAGTAATTTTTAAGATGTGTAAAAAAGAAATATTCAAGGAGTCTCTCGTTTTTAATTGTACTTTCATGGTATCTTGAACCGATGGATCTCTACTTGAACGGTTCTCATTTGACGGTCCTTTCGTATAACCGTAAACTCCCGTCCACCTCTTTCCCCGCCGTCTCCAATTCTATCAACCTACCGTAGTAGCTGAGTTACCTGCACTCATACTCGTTTAAGGTCCTCTGTCACTTCCTGTCCCTTCGGACCGTACGACGACAGGTGCCCCAGCGTTTCAACCTGTACTGACTCGTTGACTTGTTTTTGTCATAAACTTTTTGTACCAAACTTCAGGATAGACACGTTCCATGATACGATCTACCACTCTTATATCTCTACTTGTAACAGGTGTAGACTTTTAGGGCGTCTGTATGACTCTGTACTGGTGTCTATTGAGTTACATTCCGTCTTCCGCAATCAAGTCTTTGTACTTCCACTATAACTTCTCCTTCCTCTCCTAAGCAACCGCGAGTCGTACACCGTCCGTAGCAGACTAGACGAAAGGTACGTAAGGGAATAAATTAACAGGGTTGTGACCTTCTAATCATAATAATGTCACAGATAAAATGTCTCCCCCTTTAATATGGATTCTCTGTGATGGTAAAAAACTTCAAGTGCGACAACGAATTACCACCCTAGTCCTTAGTTGGAAACTAAATAGACTGAGGTCAAGGAGATTACATACATCAATATTATATCTACAAGTCATTGAAATAACTTACGTACTCTCTTTATCTCACCACGTGTCTCTAAGCTTTTATCCGATTCAACAAACCTCTGAACCTTTCGTTCTCCTCTTGTCTACTAAAATTACCAAACTTGTCCTTACCTTCCTACGTATCTTGTCTCTCTCCCTTCTACTTTAACACTAAGATTTCACTTTCACTTTCAGTGAGTCAGTACAGGATGAGAAACATCCGGTCTTATGACTTCGCTCGCCGGAAAGGGAAAAGATCCCTTGAAGGGTCGAGTCCCTAACTTGGGTCCAGAGGACGTATTGTCCGCGTAAGAAATGGTCGACTCGGTGGTCCCTTCGGGTTTGTATGACCTCACCCATCGGATAGCGAAGAGATCCCCTAGAAGGGCTGGGTCCTTAACTTGGTCCCAGAGGACGTAACGTCCGTCTAAGAAATGGTCGACTCGATGGTCCCTTCGGGGAGTTCTAGATTAAAACCTTTTAATTACCTTTTACTGTTGTTTTCTTTTGGTGCTAATCCTCTCTTCTACCGAAAAGAAAAAGTAGACAACGTAAACTTTAAATTGACTTAACCGGTACCTCAGTATTTCCGGTAACATTGTCTTTTAATGAATAATGATCCTCATAGATTATGACTTAATAGGTAACTGAAAACTCTCCTTAACTCTGTATATCACTTATCGTATTTTTCTTAGAGTGTTTTACAACGGAAATGAAAAAAAAAAAAGAGCCAACTTACTGACCGATCGTTCACTCTGGTAAAAGTTTTTATAGTACGACATTTATAGACGAGAGACACGTAAAATTGGTCGGACGGATAAAATTTTTAACCATAATAAAGATTACTTGTGAAATCACAGTAATAAAGTCTTTATACTTACAGTCTTTAATCGTAGTTCAGATTTCAATAACGGGATAGAATCCCGAAGAATCTCTTTTAAATTTTACTTATTGTAAAAGATACTAATTGTTATAGTCGTAAATACCTTAAAAAGTTCTTTTGTAAATACCAAATAATAATAAATATCGTTTCATTCGTTTTAACGAAGATCGATACGAAATACTCAACGTTATAATATAAACCTACATTTATTTTTATCCTTCCGAACATATTATATTAAATTGATTTCTCAACGATTATATAAGTTGACATAATCAATAATTGTTTCCTTTTTTATGTTACGACTGAAGTATCAAACCTTCAGACAGGGTCAATGGGTTTAATAGAAAAGGAGTCAATATATTAATCTTAACGTAATTAATTTATACTAATATAGGTCAGAGTAGATAAATATATTAGAAAGTGTGCCAACGAGGAAAAAACTTGTCATTGCATCGACTCTTGTGACCAAGAGGGTTCGAGATATTTCCTTCGTAGAGTGGATGGGAAAAGGATAAATCGGTTTTACGGAACGGACCGTAGTGGGGTGTGGTCCGTCACGATGAAGTCCCGTCTCCCTCCTTCCCCGACTCTGAGGAGACTCGAATACACAAGAGGGGTCACCGAACACCAAAGGGACACACTTCGGGACACTTATGGTTCTAGAAACGTTCAACCAAAAATTAGCTAAACTCATAATCTCCTGAACGACTTGTCCCCGAACCATAGATACCAATACAACTTATAAATTGGGTCAATATCCGAAATCGACTAAACGTATAACAACTTTTTTTAATTTTCAAATATAATAGAGTAGTTAGGAACAATCAAAGGGGTGGGAATAAAGGGTCAAATCGTCTTAGACTCTACCGATGGAGAACCTTCAGTGACCTCTTGAGAGTGAATTTATCCACTCTCATATATTCCCGGAAATATACTTCGTGACGAATTAAAATAAATTTAAAACTAACTACAGTAATATAACTCCTGTAACGAGAAGTGTACGATTATTGATTTATTAATGACTTCTCAAATTTCGAATATATTTTTGTTCCGGCGTGGTCCCACGGAGACAAGTATCCCACGGAGATAAAAGACTTAAGACCGCTGAGGATCAACGTCTCCTGTGAGAGAATCGGAAGGAGGTGGTGGGTGTCAAGTTAAGGGGAAACGGACATCTAGATTAAAGACAGAAGTGTAGAGGGAGATGGATGTCCGAAAACGAAACTGGAGGGAGAGAGGGTCACCTATTGGATAGTCTTGGGTTGTTAAGTTGTTATCATGTAAAGGATCTCATACGTACTCAGCTATAATTTATCGTGATAAAACTTCTGTGTCGTGTCATACAGACCCTTAAGTGAAAAGAACTAAGTCGGGAAATTTGAAGACGGTGTGGTATTGTATTTCCATGTACGGGGATCGACAGAAAGTCAATTATAGGTTAGACATTAGGACTAGAGACCCGTTTAAAAACCCTTTGTCGTATATCTTAATATATGTACATAAAGGACTCTTGTGAATTAAAAAGTCTTGATTACGTCAATATAAAAATGGCACATAAATTCTTTTTAAATTAAAGAATTACAGAATCTTGTTCTTGAAATAGAAACTAAAAGGAAACGTATCGGATTCCCGGATTAATATAAAAAATTGTTAAGAGAATTTCTAATTATACTCTGAAGGGATTCTATTTCCCTTTTTATAACTTTCAAAAGAGTTATAGAGAGAATAAAAGGAGAATTGAGGAACCCACGAATAATAAAAATAAGTAGTAACACTTTAGATTAACAATTAAAGGAATATAATGACAAATTTTAAAGTACTCGATCAAACCTTACCATCGTTTCTTCTTAAAACCTAACGTACATGAATTAAGGTTTGGGATTTCGACGACCTCTAATAGCCCCTACGTCATTCGTTATCTACATAGAGGAAAGTAAGGTCATCAAGTAGTAAATAATTCGTCCCTTTTATCGTAGATGAAGAATTCCGACTACACCTAATTTACATTACATGTATTTAGTGTTTCGGATGATGGATCGTTTACCGTCGTAAATCATTTACCACCGAGATCAATAACTCCAATAATATTAAAGGCATAAAGAGTAATACCTTTATTCACGAGAAATTTCTGATTCAGACAGAATATAAACCAAATACAGGAGATGTTGTGGTATTATGATGATCGGTGTGTCATTTCTTATTTACTTATGTACTTATTCCATAAAAGTCTTTGAGAAGTATTTAGAGCAAATCGTTCACTCATTTCCGTTCCACTTATAGAGTAAAATAACATTCACCAAAAAGTTATGGTGAGTAGTAATCCTAGTCCAGGGGACTCCGGTGATCGACAACTAGTACTGGGACTTCGATTGTCTCGAAATAGTTCTCAGAAAACAAAATACCACGACACTATAGAGGAGCCCTTCAAACTAAACGGTCTTAAAAATTTCTTTAGTAGTTAGTACATCCAAGAAGACATAGGTCAGAACTAATATATTGTGAAGAATAACATGAATTATAAAAATACATGGTTCTATTACGTTCGTCATATAAGTAATACCAAGACGTCTTATCAAATTAGTCCTGTAACTCTTTACTAACGAAAGTGAAGTCAACGACGTGATAGTTTTTATTAATGTAAAGAGTTGAATAGAGGTGTAGAGGTACTTCGAAAGGAAATGGAGGATTTTAATTACTTTAAACCGAAACATGGTTCTATCATTAATGTGATAATAATTAACGTACGTAGACCTTTATTAAGTCTAAAAATGGGGAAGTACTGATACTAAAACTCACAGAAATCTTTCAACGGAACCTTTTACAACGTTTGAGACGGAGAGTTAATAAGTAGTGCGAAAAGTAGTTCGAAGTTAATAAACCTATAGACACTTTCTCTTACGTTTGATAGGTCTAAAATTTCTAGACATCAAAACCCACTTACCCTGTCCAAAACGACCATTTTAAGGTATCTTTCGTCTGTGATTTTAATCACACCTGTTTCAGGTCAGTTAGCGGTCGTGGACACCTACCGTTCTGTCGCTCTAACTCGTCCCCTCCGAAGCCCGAAACTACTTCAGTTATCCAGAGTGGACTAAAGTATCCGTAAAACTACGAAGAAAAGACTTCACAAAATTCAACCCCCACTCGGTTGGTCGGAAATAGGAAGGAATGACTAGTTAGTATCGTACGTCCAACAAAAACCTTTCCCTCGCACTGGAGCCCATACTGTCGAGAAGTCGACTTCCGTTAATGTCCTTTTTCACCCATCCGAGTCCCGTCGGTCTGGTCGTCGACCCCCATATTCAGGAAGGTAGCACCTTCACTCAGTCAAACCAAGTCAAACCAAAAGAACCACCAGGACGTTAGTCGCTCTGAAGTGCTCTCTACACTCATTGAGAGTACAACGAAAATTCTTCCTTTACCGTTGGGTAAGGTCATTAGAACGGACCTCTTAGGGTACCTGTCTCCTCGGACCGTCCGATATCAGGTACCCCAACGTTTCTCAATCCGTAGTCACTTGTTGATAGTGAATGAGTCAGACAATTGTCAAACTCATTTCTTCCTTCCGTAGAACTTTGAAAAGCTATGATAAATAACAGACTGGTAAACCGTTTTAAAATCCGGATAAAATAAAAAGTTTTTGGAGAATTAATGTATTCAGTGAAACCCATTAATAACGTACTAGGAATTAAGGAATGTGAATAAGTCCACAACCAATGAAGATTGAATCTTCATGTTGTAACGGCACAAATTTATCTCATGACACCACTTACAAATGGTCCAAGTTACAACTATAAACTCTTCATACTCGAAAAGAGAAAAAAGACCAGGAAGACGGAGAATGCGGATACGGTCTTCCATTCAGACCGAATTTTTAAAAGTATAATATTCTGTTTAAAAAAGAGTATAATTGACACTTTAACTCACTCACTATACGTGCATTTTGACCCAATTGAAAATGTACGATGAGACGTCGACACCTCGGGTGACTTCACCTAACCATCAAAATTCGTTTTGGTTTAACTGATTTCCACCTGACAGAACAATCGTAAATGGGAGAATCTTCTAATCCTTTAAGAGGTCAAGTATTCACAAGTTCTATGACACGTCGACCTTTGGAGTACCACAATTCTTCTCGGAAGATTCCGAAAACCCAGTACCGGTATTACATTTCCTCGTAACACAGACGAAATCGAGTAACGTAAATCACCGTGTTATTTACGTATACATAAATTCATTCTTGTCCTCCGTACCCATAGAAAATGTACTTATATTCAACAAAATTCTTTTAGTAAACCATTTTGTCTGATTATTTTGGATTAAACCCATTATTTTATGTGTACTTTCTCTTTATCTTGACAGAAAGAACTTATAGGAAGTCAATGAAGTCTTGATAAGAGAAAATTTCCTTTGTTTTAATAACGAGGAAAGTAACGTCGGATTTTCCGAAATTTTAATATTTGTCATAACGTCGACTGACTTAACAATAGGATTACACAATATGTAGTTCAGAGACTTCTAAGTGTTACTCTCCGAAAATATTGACTTTAGGTTTACAATACATGTTACTGTTAAATTTACGTACACGAGAGAAATCTTGACTGAACTTTCGTATGTTCAGAAACTAATTTTCCTTGTAATAATTCCCGTACTTTTTACTAACGCATACACACATACGAGTCGACGAAGTCAACACAGGTCGAGATACGCTGAGATACCTGGGATCGTACGGTCCGAGGAGACAGGTACCCTCCTGAGATTTAAATGACGTACTATTCCACTGATACTGAGACTAAAACTGACCGTGAATCCTATAAGAATAAGAAGGGTGGTCTTTCCTCTTATTCTAGGTTGAGTTGAAGACAAATATGAGGCAAGTATAAAAATTAATTTTTTTTTTGGTCTTATTAGGTCTCTAGTTGATCTAAATCGGAAACTTTCGTAGTAAAATTTTTTTCGTATAAGAAATATTTGTGGAGATCAGTCGACCGTAATTACGGTTCAGTATAAAGGATTTTAAAATGATTAGGAAAGGGAGTGAAGGACAGGACTCTTCACGATGATTCTTATCCTCCGAAAGGGTGTATTTGGTGTCAGATCTCTGTAGTAACCAATGACCACACTCGAGTGTGTGTCCTAATCTGATCCTAACAATTTAATCTGAGTCCTTTTGGTCCATATTACGTTTTAGTTTAACATGATTATTGAAGTTCCTTTGTTAACGAGTTATCGTAATCGTTCTTCTCAAGACTTCGACGAGTAGGTTCGTAAAATTAAGAACGTAAGATGTCTTCACTATCCTATCCTACCACATCAACGAGTCAACACAGACTGAGAAACGTTTCACTATCACTCACCATAACAACCTCGTATTGTATTTGACTAGTCAAAATGAAAATAGATAGGAGAGACTGTATCCTGTCTCAAACGATCACTTTAAAAATCTATTTATCATTTAAGAATAAAATGAATGTGTAAAGTTAAAAGGAGTAATAAGTCATGTAGAATTTAAACGTCGTATACTTGAACCAATACGATTTAGTCTCCAATAGAGAAAATTACACCTTTATCTTAAAACCGTTACTAAACACAGAAGACCTCAAGAAGATTATAATCTGTAGAATTTAGAAATTATAAAAGTTTTATAATATACCGATTATATAAAATACAGTACAAACATCGTAAGTCAATCTCTAGAACCTTAAAGTATTTACAACCACGATATTAAACCTTCATTTTCTGAACAAGATTACTTGTGAATCGTCAAAAGTATTCCTTTTTGTTTCCAAAAGTTAGGTTTAATCTCGTTACTTTATATTACGAAATAGAATTTTTATGAAGTTTACTGTTAATACTTGGATTGGTGTGTAGTCATCTACTAAGATATAAAAGAGATGTTCTACAGTCCTCGATTAAATAAGTCATCTCGCCTCTGAAAATAAATAAATAAATAAATAACGACAAAAAGTTTAAATATTTCATCATAAAGTAAACCATTACAAATATTAAGTCAAATTAACTAATGTTGGAAATAAAGTGGAGACATTGTAACGGTGAGTTGACAACTTATTTTAGAATTATTGTAAACCACCTTTCTCTTAGGTATAAGTTTACGTCGAAACATTCTGAGATAATCGACTTGTGTTGCTTTTTATTACTTCAGAGTGAAGGTTTTGAAGAGTCTCCTCCAACAGTCCAACTTATTCATCTCTAAAATAAACTATTAAAAGACTTCTATTAATATTCAAGATTAAAGGGATTTCGACTTATAATTAGTTCTTAATTTTACTAGTTTGGACTCGGGATACACCCTGATAAAGTATAGACAACCGTCTATTACTGTCAACTATCACTGGGGTGACTTCTACCTCTCGATCCGACGACGCGAACTGTATTGTATTGTCTTTGCAGTGTATTTACGTTGAACTTGGTCAGACCCGGGTCACGAGTCTCCAGGTCAGTTCGCTTCTTTTGACTCGTTTTGTCAGAGATTCCACTTCTTGATCCCTGTAACTATATTAACTGTTACATGACTCAATTGGCTCCTTCAGAAATGAGTAGAAAAGTTTTGTCCACATGCGACTAAGTCACTACAACGTGTCGGTTCGTTTCCGGAGTAGACAAAACAACACTTCTATTCCGAATTACTATCCCGGTGAGTGTACTTATGTTGGTTCACCAGTCACGAGCACAGACCTCGGGTTATGAAGCCAAGTCGAATATCGAGAAAGTGACTGGTGTACTACTTAAACCAAAACAAAGAATGTGAGTCCAGAGTTCGGGTTATAGGTAAAGTGGAGGGACTACAATTCTTTAGAATGTAAAGGCTCACTAACTTAAAAAGAGAGGTAATTCAACTCGTCCGAGGACATACTTACTACTTTTGGATAAAGTTGGAACCTGTACAAGATTCTCTGTCACCGTCTTCACTTTTCGAACAGGAAATGGAAAGACGGGTAGACAAAGTCACGATTACTGACCTTCTACCCGTCCTTAATGACTAGTCACCACTGACTCGTATTGCAACCAGGAACAGAGGCAGTCGTGACCGAATTGTGTAGACCTCGTCGTAATTCTTCATCGCAATCGACACCTCGTATGAGCGTACCCGTCCTATGTCCGTCATAAATACAGAAATGTATTAACTTCCATTTCGTTAACTTTAATTGTCTAACTTGTACAGTTGCTGTAAAGGACTTTCACCCTTAAAAATTTTACCCGAAACCAATGTATACACCAAACACAGTTCATAATCTGTAATGGGACTTCGTTTTCTTTTATTTTAAGTTCGTCCGTAAAAAGTTTTGACACGCTTACTGGAGTAGTGTTTAAACGTCTCTCGTTTATTCCCTTAAGAACAAGAGTGTTTCTGTGAATACGTCGGATAAAAGGAGTAAAACATAGACTCCTTTTTCTATGTAGTTACGATTCACGGTAAGGGTTTCTTGGTCACACCAATAACGGTAAACGGACTAAATTTTTGTTCCCTTAATATCCAAGTCATTTACAAGGTAATACAACATACCTACTTACCTAGGACTAACGGACTTGAGTTCAGAATTGAAGAGACAAAGATCGATTTATCGAACTTCTTTTAATTTTAAAGACATAGAACCAAAAGAGTGGATATTTTACCCTTATTAAACTATGGAAGATGTATCCTACTAAAAGATTCTTAGTTTAATTAGGTATGTTTAGTGAATTGTTATTTGTGAGTTACAACTGATTATAATATTTAATGTTAGTGAACTATTTAAATATGGACAGGGACATACTTATATACTCTCGAAGAGTCCACCGAGTCACCATTTTTGGGTGGACGGTTACGTCCGTTACGTCCTCTGTATCCAAACTAAGGACCCAGTCCTTCTAGAGAACCTCCTCTTTTACAGTTGGGTGAGGTCATAAGAACGGACCTCTTAGGGTACCTGTCTCCACGGACCACCCGATGTCAATACCCCAGTGTTTCTGAGTCTGTGTTGACACGTCCTTACTAACAACAAAGTGCGAATATACAATGAATAACAAAGAAGGCTTTATGAAAGTCAATCTATTATCGGGAAATTTATTCCAATCGGTACCTTTGGTAGATTGTTTCCGCGAACGACAATCATCTTAGATGTGATAATGAGAAGGTTCCTTATACTGATCACACCTTAGTACCTGTTGATGTGACGTACGAACCAAACCATTAAAAGGGAGGTTTCGTTCACCGGATAACCGTCAACATTAATAAGATAGACTTGACGTATTGTCCTTTCTTACACATGGTGTAGCTTATAGTACCACTTCACACTCAAAAACGGACACACTACAAAATACTGAATCATAATCATCTTATATTCTTGAGATAACACGTTTGCGTTACTTTCACGTTAACATCCAAAAACGTCTTATGTCAGAATACATTTTCACTCAATTATTTTTACTAATAGTCAATTTATCCGTTAAAACAAAGTTTTAACACAATCTAATACATTATCACATTAACTGAATGAGAAATTTAACTCTTTATTAACAAATAATCGTTGAGAACCTAGATTCTATAACTTATAAAATTTGTTAAGTACGTACTATCCCTTTTTATTCAATGAACATATTTTACAATTAAAACGAATGAACGTCACTAGTTTGTTTTTTGAATCTCCGGACGTAATAATTACTTTAACGTAAGATAGGACAACCTTAAAACTCAAAATGTAGAAATATTACTTCATAGTAAGTAAATACAGGAGGTTATTTTGTAGAAAATGCCAAAATGTTCTATCTATGCAATCAGGATCAGTAATACGAAGAATTTCATAAAATGTGTGTACAAAAATAGACTTTTAAAAAGAATTCCAGAATTAATACCAATAGGTACTGTGAAACACAAAGAATTTATATTCTCAACATCGTCATACATCCAATAAACTCTCTTGTTATAAATCAAAACATAATTGAATATAACGTCATATCAATTGAATCTTACAATCAAAGTCCACATGTCGTATCACTGACCGAAAAAATTTCATCCATGGTAAGTTTCAATGATATCATAACAACTGATGTCAAGAACACGACAAGAAGTGTAGGGACCCTGAAGGAATAAAATATTGACCATCCCAGATGGAGGAGAGGAAGTAGACACAACTATAGGGGGAGGGGTGGAGGGAGGGAAGACCTTTAGTAATCGAGAGAGACACACAAACAAAGACAAAACAACATAAACAATCTTGTTGTAAATCTGGTCACCTTGGTGACGAGTCAAAATTGTTGAGTGAACCCAAACACACTTTTTAGAACGGAATTTACGTCTATTTGAGATACCAAATTAGACGGTACTTTAGTTGATAACACTCCGTATTTATTTATGACTTGGGTGTGACATATACACACATAAACGAGACATTTATAGAGAAGTACCTAGATAGGTCGAATCATTCACAAAAGAAATCATCTTTCAAGAATCCAAAGCTAAGGGAAAGGATTTCAAAGAAGACCCGTATAAGTAACGTTAACAATAGTTATTCGACGAATCTGAGTGACTAGACTTACTTGTATTTCGAGTACTAAACCTGTATCGAAACCACGAAGGGACCACCGAGTCACCATTTCTTAGACGGACGGTTACGTCCTCTACACCCAAACTAGGGACCTAACTCTCCTGGGGTACCTCTTCCTTTACCGTTGGGTAAGGTCATAAGAACGGACCCTTTTAGGTGTCTACCTCCTCGGACCACCCGATGTCACGTAGTCAACGTTTCTGAGACTGTACCGACTAGTCGATTACGAAAATGTCACAGAATTCAGGTAGTACTTATAGTAAGGTCTCGAGAATCTTACTCAATGTCCTCCTTGACCCTAGAAGAACAGTGTTCCGAGGACTGCTGACGACAATAACAGACTGTATGTGCGGAGACAAACGCATCTTTGTAAGAGAACACAGAGCCACATGAAAAGTAAATTTACGACGGAAAAAGTTAGTGAAAGTTACTCAACACCAGAAAGTTTTATGTCACGGACAAAAGGAGGTATCGTACTGACACTTAGGGTATCAGTAACGAAGGTCTTTAACTTTTCTATTTTAAAGAGTGAAAAAGGACGTGTAAGAGACAGAAGGATTCCAAATTTCGGACCATCCGTCGTAAGAGACACCGTTTAGACCACTTTAGTGACTAAAGTCTCTTCTAGTGTACACAAAGGAACTTCTTTGTCTCCCGGAAAGTACAACATGAAAAGGGTGGTGATGTTCCTCAACAAGTAAAGTGATTTGTTACCGATAAGTCAAGTCACCGAGTCAGTATAGGCTGAGAAACGTTGGGGTGTCTGAAGTCGTACGGTCCGAAGGGACAGGGAGTGGTTGAGGGTCTCGAACGAGTTTAAGGACAGGTAGTTCAGTCACTACCGTAGGTTGGTAGAGTAGGAGACAGTAGGGGAAGAGGAGGGTGGAAGTTAGAAAGGGTCGGAGTCACAGAAAAGGTCACTCAGTCAAGAAACGTAGTCCACCGGTTACGTAACCTCAAAGTCGAAGTCGTAGTCAGGAAGGTTACTTATAAGTCTTGACTAGAGGAAATCCTACCTGACCAACCCAGAGGAACGTCACGTTCCCTGAGAGTTCTCAGAAGAGGTTGTGGTGTCAAGTTTTCGTAGTCAAGAAATCGTGAGTTGAAAGAAATACCAGGTTCTGAGTTTAGGTATGTATTGATGACCTTTTTGGTATCGAGACTGGTATGTCTGAAAACAACCGTTTCATTACAGAGACGAAAAATTATATACAATTGTGTCAACTTTAGAATATCATTATTCCTTAAATCCTAGCAATAACCTTCTAATCGTAGGAGTATATACGTCAAGTGTGACCATTACTTCTTTTTAAATCTCTTATCCCTGTTTTAAATTTTTTTTTATTCAACTCAATACAACCTCTAAAAAAAATCGAGATAGAGGGAGATTTCGATATTTCACTCTAGACTGTTCCCGATAACGAAATTCATCGATAGTGAAGTTCCGAATGTTATTAATAATAATGAAAAATTTTTTTTAAGGTTCATAACGACCGGACGGATGTGGAGTAACACTCTCATATATCGGATTTCCATATCTATGTCCCTCCGTACTCTTTAACCCCGGTAACTATCTCAATTAGATGTTTTAACATCATCATTTCCCTTGTAACTCTTCATCTTCTTTCGTTCCACACCGAGAACAGTGTCCTGGACGTGTTCCCTCTGGTAGACTTCTGTCCTTAAACCGAGATACGTTTGAACGGTGACAGACGTCGAATGTTCCTGATTTAATAAATATCCAAAAGCTTTCATATGAGTCTTAAAAAAATTTTAACGGAAATTTTACCATAATAAAATATTACACACTTAGTTAAATATGTTAAGATATGTCAACGGGTGTAACAATAAAGTAAATTAAAACGCCGTAAAAGAAAACACGGTGCCTCTTAATCCAATAAGAACTTTGACTTAGTACAGGAATTATGTTCTAATTTTAGAGTTCTTCTTATCGTACCGGAAAAATTAGACGGGAAATCGAAGGTTTGAGACACCTTATTACCCTTATACGACCTTCCAGATTGACCTACTGGACCAGAGTTCAGTCAAAACGTCACATCAGGAGTTATAAAACGAATTTTGTCCTTTGTTGTTTTATACAAGTTTATCACAGAGTGTCTTTAATTTCTTACGGTCGAATTTTTGCATTGTTCCCTTAGTCGTTTTTACGGGACATAAATGACACTTTATATTTCTTTCATCTTTAAGACTCCCGAAAAGTTGCATCCCTTAAGGTATCTTTCTCTAATTAATGTCACTGATCTATAATCAAGTGTTATATTAAAAATTTCTCTTACATATAAAAGGAATTTATTTTTAATTAACATAACGTAGTCTTATGTGTCACAAATTACAAACCAATCAACGAATAGTGTAATCAATTATAAATATTGACAAAATTCGTCATAGCCCAAATTACAAAGCATGAAGTAACAGTGAACCGTAACCGACTGATATTAATTCATATAATTCCTAACCAATTTTATACATTAACGATCAATATTACTTAAATTCTAAATATTCTTCTCCTCCTCTTTCACTTCTTCAATCTCTATTTTCGTCTTTTAAATTGTTGTCTTTTAATATTTTAAGGACCATGTATTTCTGTACTCCCTTACTGAAAACTTTTTCTATAGTTCATTTTTTACATCTATTATACTTAAATATTTTACCTCGGTGTATGTATTTGAAACAAGTCGGACTTTAAAATGTCCTATTGAGTAAAAACTTCTTTCCTTAATTCTACGTACGAGAGACTTCAACAACGTCCAATTGTCCGATACTAACAGATATCAAGATAAGTTATAACCTTATCAAGACGGACTTAGAAAAGTCTTGGTCCACGGTACCTTGGTTCTTTCGACCGTAGTGGACACACAAGTCGGGATAAGTAGAGGGTAACTGACCAGAGTGAAGACCTGGTTGTTCCTCTTCCTTTTTCAGTTCTCACTGTCAGACAGATATCTTGACATCTAAAAATCTCCCTTACTCCTCTGTTACTTTCTTTTTGTCACCCCTGATCTTTACCCACTTCCAGTTTCCCATGTTTGAAGGTCCCTGTATTAAGAGTCGTACCACTGGAGTCAATTATGACACACAACGTATAAACTTTCAACGACTCTCTTGTGTCAAGAACGGTGTGTGTGTCCTACTGTCATACACTCCACTCCGCAACCGGTTGGAATGACACCACCAAACGTCACATGTGCACCTGTCAGTAGCGCGACACGTGAAATTTGTCACAAGATACGGTCAAGACAGAGTTCGATAATCGTCAACACATGTGTACCAAAAATGGTTTTCAGTTTAAGATATAAAGAGGGATCAGATCCACTACCTCTTTCGACCTTTCTAAATCCCTGGAATTCAGAATTGAAAGAAGAGACAGAGAACGTTCCATACTTTACAAGTTGCTAGGTAGATAGGTTCTAAGAAAAAAAAAAAGAGTGATTAAGGCACAATTTGAAATTAAGTTATGTGTCGAAGGGTCAATCTAAAAAAAAAAAAAACCACCCTCCCACACCCAACTGGTTTGAAGATCGTATATACGTCGAATTGTAAACAAACCTCTAACAAGGCTCCCCCTGGGATACGTCCCAAGACCTTCGGGAGGTACCGTATCGAGTGAAGGGACCTCACGAGTCGGGGTATCCAAGGTAGTCGGAACCGATGGGGGTCAAGACTAGAGAAGTAGGAGACGAGTCACTCTGGACACAAGAAAAACCTCAGTGAACAAACGTTACCTTTGAAATTTCACGGACACCCGTCTGTCGGACTCGTTACCAGTCCGAATACGACACCAAAGAGAGGGACGCCGTCAGGACACGACAAACGGCCTTAAGCATGAGGAACCAAAGTATATCGTGTAGGTCAAAATCTCGACCAAAACCATCCTCACGAACAGGACACGGACTAGTATTTACTATCGTTCCTTCTCTTTCGACGTAGAATTTAAGTATATATTCACAACAATGAAATAGTGTGAGCTTCCCATTTTTTATTCTTTATAATAAGAGAAGAAATTAAAAAGATACGTACCTTCTTTCGATGGAACAAATTATGGAAAATAAGAAACGTTTACCTAATTCGTAGGGAGGACTTACGATTCCGTTGCATTTGTAAGTACAAATTCATAAACACAAAGGTAGTATGTTGCATACACTCTCGGTGAAAAATGTGACGTCAGTTTCAATTGTACTTTGTCATCAAGTAAATTACCTTACAGACATAGACGAAAGTGAGAAACGAAATTGAAAAGGTTTCCCGTGGAATTTCTTCGTCATAGAGACAGTCCTGGATTAATAAACAGAAGTATAAGATTCGTTAAATGGAAAGTAGAAATAAGAACTGACAACTTAGAAAAGGCAAAATCCCTTGAGGACAATCCAGTACCGTAAGGAGACTTAAAAGTAAAGGACAAAAACACACACACACACACGAAAAAAAGGTAACAAGGGAATGTTAATCATAGCTAGTGAAAATGGAGATCCTATAAATATAAAGTTTTCATGTAGAAGACTAACTCGTAGAAAGATTAATCGAGTTCATAAAAGAAATACGAGAGGGAGTGTAAGCCCCGTAGACCGATTCTTGGTCAAAAATATCTGAAGTTCAGTTAAAGAATCCTATTAATTATAAAATAAAAAGTAAATTTTTAATGGTGATGACTAAACGAATCTTAATATTAAAGTCGTTCGTATAGAAAAAACGAAAACCTATATATTATGTATAGAAAGGGAAACTAGAACTTTCACTCATGACAGATAATCAGGGTCCATAATACAAGTGTTTTAGAGTTATAAAGTAAATTAAAAGTCACAACTGAACTGATGTCGTTTGTGATCCGTAGACTCCGGCAACTGGCGTGAGGAAATCACTACACCCCTTCACAGTTGCACCGACGACGAAACGGGTGAAATTACTGGAAGAAGGAGACGAAATCGAGGATGACAGGAGACAAGGACCTAAAAAGAGAGAGGGAGGGGATATGAAGAAATGTAAAAGGGAACCATGGAAAAGAGAGGTGAAGTAAATTCGGAATATTCCTTTACGAGATGAAAAATTCATTACACTTTTAACTCTGTATTCACACAACGACTTCGATATGTGACTTATTAATTCTTTTGTCTTTTAATTTGGGTCAAGACTAAGGACTACGTTCCCAGAATTAGTGGTACTACATAGTAGACGTTCGACTTCGATTGTATACACTACCAAAAATTTACCTTATTTTCGACAGGACCCATTATTATGACGAAGAAGTGTCTAATCACTTAGACAAAGGTTAACAGTTTCGAAAGGATGTCCAATCTGTTACATCAATTTTTACAACTGTGATATGTTTTATTTGATAAATCCTTATATCTTTTAGAATGAAATATTATTTTTTGACTCTGTGACCAAGTTGCAATTTAAAAAGGAGGAGGGTTGTGAACTTATTCCCTTTTAGATCAGTAGATCAGTTACTTTTGATACGACACTAATGGTCATCATAAAACATAGAGTGCCCTTTTGTAAATTTATACACCCCCCCCCCCCTCTTGTTCTTTTGAACAAAGTAGGTTTGTAGGTAAGCAGAAGGACAACAATAAGTCACTGTTATATTGTTACTTGGATTAAAGTGACAGACGGGAATCACTTGAAATTTAATATTATTTGAGATGTCTCTCTTCAAGAAATAGGTACATCTTCCCTATTATATAGAGATTGTAAAATAATTTAAGAAGTATTAACTATAAGAGAAAATTGGTCTTTTATTTTATACACAAAGGAGTCTTATAGGACTTAAATAGTGTAAAGCTAATCCTCGAGACCGATACCGTTATTAGAAACAAGTAGTGACGGAGGTCATCCCTATCGTTCTTACGAAAAAATTTCAGACTTACGAGAACTAGAAATTCCAACCGATGGGAAGGTCCACACTCGTCATAAATACATGGAATAAGATCTAGAAACTCTACCACCTCACCCCAAATCGTACTTTATTCGTCCGTATCTAAGAGATGTCTTAAAGTGTACAAATCGTCAGACACTCCGAGAACTATTCTCCAAAGTCGTGTTTTCTTTAAAGCATTCTTTGGATTCCTGTTTTTTTTCTATGAGGTTTTACAAACAATACTGTAACACGAAGAGGTAAGATAAACACTTGAAATAATTTCTTTTATTTGTATTGAAAAAGAACTTTTAATCTTGTTTGATTGAATCCAGACTTTTTCAAAATTTGTTTTACTAAACATTTTTCTGATTGGAGAAAGATGGTCTTTCATCATACGAGACTGGAAATTCCCTTGGGACCACTCAAATAGTCTTTCGAAAAAAAAAAAAAATTACTTCCTCGTTATAATTTTTTACTTGTACTATTACTAACAAATTACTATGATTGTGTTGTGTAAACGTTTTACTCTCTTTTTCATCCTTAGGGACGGTTCACACCGAAGGAATTCTCTCCTAGTGTTTTTATATTTATTTCTTCTGTTTTTATTTTATTAGGAGACAGTTATCAGGTGTTTGGTAAAGAGATTTCCCAGGCCATCATTATAATCCGAAACCCCCCATACTAGAGACAACGTTCATAAATTGAGACGGTAGAGATACACTCTCGACAGTGTCTACTCTACACTTTTTATCCCTACAGACTCAATGTGTCTTTGAAGTGATGGTCGTGACGTTCAACGATACAAACCGAAGTACCCGATCCCAAACGACTGGGGAGATTATTCATCTACAATCGTAAAATCTATTACATTTACTACCTTTTTAATAAACTCCTACAACCGAATCGTCAAAATATCAAGTGTATCAACTATATTCTTTTGTCATCTCTTTAAATCGTCGAAGGGTCTGTTTCCCGTATTTTTCAACTTTAATCTTATTTATTATGTCGTCCGACAAAATTGTAAGGAAATCTCCATACAAAACAAAGACAGAACAATTATACAGATATTTGGTAAAAACGTGTAAATAAATACGTCACAAAAAACAAAGTAAGTCTTTTCTTGTTGGTGACAACTGAAAGACACAAAAATTATTACTTATCACGTTAATGGTATACCAGAATTAATAAGTTATTTTTAAATTATGAATATAACGTTCCTAAAAGGGAGATCCTCTCCTAAATCACTGAAACTATTAAAGTTTACTTTATAAGATTCTTTTTTCGATATTTTATTATTACCAGTGGAACATCTATTCGGTATAGACAAATAGAGTCGAAATCTTATGTCAGTTTAGTGACAATTAAGAGAACACTCGTTTAAATAAACGAAATCATCAACCGAATGAAGATTATTATGACATAGACAGCTCTAAAGGAATAATCTCTAATCAACTTTTTATCGGTACAAATTGAATGTATACAATCGCACACGATGTAGATAACTAATAGATTGCGAAGTCAGTTTATACAGTTTTCAGTGAATGAGTGGTAAGGGTTATGGCGAAAAGTGAAAGTCTAGAAATAAAGTACTAGCAACAGAGGATAAAAGACAATTGAAGGACTTGAGGAATTAGGGTGGACGGTTAGTAAGAATGCCTTACTGTATTTACTTCCTCCTTTGGAAGCGGACCGAAAGTTTTTGCGGGTCATGAATGTGGCTAAAGGGTCAAGAGAATGTGGAGGAAGTCGTCGGAAGGAGGTCTCGGACGAAGGAAGGGATAGGTCGGAAACTTTAGGACACGCAAATACATCCAGATCCAGTCTCTCGTAGAAACTGTTCTAAGGGAAGGGATTACTGACAGTGCACAAGCATAAGATAAAGAGAGATTCTTATTCTGATCGGGGATCCGACCGTAGAGTCGACCCTCCTCCGGTTCTGGGACAGGATCTTAGGACGACGTCCTCGACTCAGGGACCAGTGGCGTCTCCTCCCTGACCATTCGGGATTGATCCTTTGGCGTCTCGGAGGACACTGGATGGGTTGTCAGGGAGACACCTCACGTTGTAACCCGATTCTTTAGGAATCTACGGAGTTATTCAAGACAAAGATTCTCGAACGTCACAAACCGGACCAGGACACGAAAACAAAGGGCACATAACGGTTTCTAAATATCTGTCATCTATGGGTCCTATTTAATCCAAACGTATAATTATCACTACTTTCGTGTTGTCCCTCAACCCAGACCGGGTAGAGGGAACCTCAACCTGGTAAACCGTAACTACCTACTTGTGGCATTAGTTCTAGGGGACCCGGACCTCTGTTCCTCCTCTTTTGTTTCCGACCACTTCTTCGCGAGGCCAACCTCGGGTCCATTGGTAGGTCTTCGGCGCACACAAAAGGAGAGGTGTCGGACTGCAACCCGGAGAGAAGAAGGGACTGACCTCAATCTTCGACAGCCGATGTTTGACCGGGAACGGTAAACGTGAACGGTAGATAGAGGTGTTCCTAATTTAGTACACGACACCGTCGACGACTAAAAGTCGTGGAGGACTTTCCTCAAGTCCCATCTCCCGTCTTTAATCCACAAGACACGAGATCTTTTTGACCGTCCTTTCCAGAAGTCTATCAACCTATAAAAATCCTCGACTAAAATTTTCGGGTCAAGAGGAAAATAGATCTTTTGGTGATTTTCGGAAGTACCACTGGTTGACAAGGAACACTGATCGTTTTGAAGTGTTCTGATCATCTTTGGAAGACCTTTTTATAAACGAACTAACGTACGTTAGGGAGAAGTGATTTTAGTGTATATATAACTGGAAGGGGGGATGGCCGAGAAACCTTGTCAAAGAGTCGATAGACTTCACGACAGAGGGTCTGGCGTCATAAGTAAAACGGGGACTATTTTGAATTGAACGTCAAGAGCACAACACGTAAAAAAAAAAAATTCAACTGTTCCTTTACGGTTCGTTTTCATCAGTAGTCAACGAAACAATCACCGGGGAGAGACCCCTTCAGTCATTCTGAACTGTGGTAGTGACTGAAACTCTTCTCATACTCTGTCTCCGTTTGAACAGGTTAATCTATATAAATAACATCTTAATAAGTAGGTCCTTTCAATAGATTATTTTAATGTTTTGTTTCTCTTAGGTCCTATTAATAGGTGGAATGGATTTCGGTAGGAAGGATCATTATGGATTGTCTATACGTACGTAAAGAACCCCAATTCCCACCTTCCGGTGTCAATTGGTGATCCCCAGGGCCACCACTGAACGGAACATCCCTACCTGGGAGGGAAAGAGGAGGGAAAGGGAAGAGTGGGTGCAGGGGGCTCCCGAAGGCCCGAGTAGTGATCTAACCCGGTACACACTCTCGAGAGGAGTTTAATTCTACGTCTCGAAGTCACAAATTGGATTCTTACAGGTCTCTTCTTTCCCTATATATGTGGGAAATACCGTCCTCGAAGGAAGCACCGAGTCTACCATTTTCATAGACGAACGTTACTCCCTCTGGGTCCAAGCTAGGAACCCACCCCTTCTAGGAGACCTCTTCCTTTACCGTTGGGTGAGGTCATAAGAACGGACCTTTTAAGGTACGTACCTCCTCGGAGTACCCGATGTCAGGTAACCCAGTGTTTCTCAGCCTGTACTACCTCACTGAAGTGAAATTGAAAGTGTCGTCCTCGTTCCTGGTGACATAATACCTTCGACTGGCTTGGAATTAAATACTACTGGTGCACGAAAGACAATGGTGTCTATCCATCTATCACCACGTAGAAATTATATACGTTTCATCTGTTACGATATCATAACTAAGGGACACACTAATTACTGCAGACCGAGACTACGACCGACACCAAAATCAATCTACCTTTAATCCGTTGAGATTATACGACTAAGGTCTCTACTCGTTACCTGAAGGGATCTTAGTTCACCGAGAATAACCTTTACTATTTCACAATTCCGGTCTCGTTTCTGGACCCTAAGATAAATCATGTGTGAACGAGATTCTACAGTTTTGGACTCAGGGGTATCTTTGACCTCGAATGGATCCTGAACGAAATCCGAAATGAAGACCAATGGAGACGAGAGGAGGGGAAGAAAAGTCGCAGGGTCTAATCGACAACTACTGATGTTTAAACACACCGAAAGAAGATTGTACCCTCGGGGAACCCTCGATTCTGGTGTCAACTTAGTTAAAACACACGAAGACATTTCAACTTCATAGAACGTAGTAACTATAGAAAAATAACGTACGTACGAACTTATATATTTCAAATTTTATTCGTGAAAAGAAATTTTTACGTAACTTTTTGTCAGTTTAAGGGTTAACTTTTTCAAAGGTAACACTACAATAAACTTCATCTGTGAAGACAAGTGATCGTTTCGGATTTTACCTAAAGTCCCTGAAACTTTCTGTAGGTTCAGGACTTCAAACGTCGACGTATAGTAATAATCACAACCATAACAACAATATAAAATAAAACAAAAGTCTTAAATGAAACCTTTAAGTTTTAGTCTACGAAATTAGAGACTCGGTGGTCCCTTCGGGGTTTTAATAGATCCATCTACTTTTTATTTTTATATAAGGTTTTATTACTCTTATTCACATTTCTATCTGTCATTTTATTAGGGTTTTGATTCACTCGATGATTCCTTTTGTAAGTCTGTAGTCTCAAACTTTGGTTGATTTTAGTCCAAGCTTTAATCTCCGTCTCTGGGGGAAGAGACACGTACTCCTTTGTCAATTCTGTCAGACTTTTTATGAGATTGGACTCACTTCACTTAATACAATTCACACTTTTTCCTACTTTTTATTTCTACTTTCAATTTTGGTCACGGTCAATTGAAGGGACGTAGGGGGTCTCTCTCCAAACTGAATCCAACACATTGACTTTAGTGTCCCCGTCATTATTTGTGTAGGGGTAGTGGACGACTGAGATTAATTTATAGAAATCTATGCATAGGAATAACTCCTTTATAGTATAAGGGTAGGTTTGGTCCTAAATTCAAACCAATAGGTTTTGTCCTTACAAAGAACCCCTTTCGTAAAGGTAGTCCGTGTCACAGTCAAACCGTTTGTGATTCAACAAACTATTAAACTCCCTCTTTGTCTGAGACACGGATAATGTTATACCTCTCTAAGAATGAAAGAATCTTCGTCTTGCAAGGAGTGGAGGGGTCCCTGGACAAAGTGCCTCCGCTAATGAGTTACGTTACGAACTTCTTATCGTCGACCAGACCCTGTCACAAACGAATTGATGAAATAAAAACGACTCACCACACATGATTTATCTCCGTTTACGACTTGTCAGGTTCTATTGTCTTTACTAAAACTCAGACATACTTCCTTCTCTCCTGTCTTGTAATTACGTTGTTCGGTCCCTTTCCTCGACACGTCTCACATTTCTACGGTACACCCCTTAGACTACCACAAAGACGACACACGTACTCCTTCAAGAGAAGGGACGAGGGGTACCCTTGCATACTATTTTTTTAGGCATAGATCAAATTACAAACACCTCCCTTCCATACACGACTCATATCGAAGTTTCACTCAGATCACCTCCCCGGATCCTGTAGTGTTAACCCAACATCCCTTTGTTGGTTGATAGGGTACACGTCCTATCTATCGACTACTCGTCAGATGTCTCTCTACGGCGTTTGTCCGGTACACCTTTACCACGTTTGTCACCTCCTTGGAAAGGCTCCCCGTGTACTATTCGACTAGAAACCGCCTTAACCCACCGTAGGGTTAAGTCCGTTTGGAACTTCCAATATTCTTTACCCACTTTTCGTGTGTGAACGAAAACAGAAAGGTCCGAATTCTTGACAGTGTGTTTCACTCATGTTACCATAGACACCCATAGAAACTAGAAACAATAAGTCTCAAGGTGAAATAGTGCACCGTCATGCCCTATGACATCTTGAGTCAACTAGGGGAAGGATGTGGTCAGGGTCGTTGAAGTCGGGTCGGGTGCACCGGTTCAAGATGGGGTGACGAGGGGTCCGTCTACGGAGAACCGGGGGAGAGTCCAGTCTCCTTCATGGGTTCGTTCCCCAAGCTCGTACAGGATCTTCGACGGTGTCACCAGAATGCCCTAATCCCTCGTATCTGCATCATTCGAGACCTGTCAGTGTAGGGTGAACGGGGCATATAGGGAACGTGAAACCTTCCCCACACCTACTTCTTTCCTTTCTTGTCCGGAGATTTCCAGTCTCGGGTTCCATCCCCACAGAGAGTACGTCAGACACCAACCTTACTTTGACACACCGCAGAGACTGTAGAGTTCCAATAAGACCTTCGTTATACGTTCCGTCGCACCTTCCCCGACTCAGCCGTCCGTATTTCTGGTTCCTCGATAACACCACCAGTTTCCCTGGAGTAAATCCCTTACCGTTATTTCTATCCTTCCTCACCTACCTGTGTTCTCTATGAATCCACACTACACATTCGACAACTTGAGTTACTGGTTGATTTAGGGTATCATCCTCCCTCTTCAACCTTTGGTCCTACTTAGACTCGAGAGATACATCACTCCGGTCATTTACCTTTGTAACACAATTAAATCTTTAGAGTGACTACATGATACGACAGAGTCTGTAATTTCTTCAGGTTTTACTTTTAGATCTCATACTAATATTAAAGTATTGAACGAAAACCAACTTATATTACTCTTGACTAATGGTAACAAAAAGTATTAAACGGATTCCTTATATAAGAAACTTTGTGTACAATACATATATATATGTATATATATTTAGACTTTCTTTGTTAACATATTGAATGATAAGAAACCTATAAAAACTTAGGGTAGTTTTACATTCGTCAATATGAATAAGTTTTATGATAATCAAATTTTATTGTTCCGATTTAAGGAAAATAAATCAAAAGTAAATCAAGTGACACACTTATAAAAGGACTTGGGTAGAACTGGAGAATTTTACATCTACTGTAAGAAAGTTCAACTTTATACAGGTCAAACTAGTCCTGAGATACTTTATTTTCACTTAACACAAATTTGGTCCGGATACTACTATTGATGACTTAACCTTTCTTTAACAAATTAATAAATACATTTAAATTAATACGGTCAACTTCATCTCCGAACAGTATTTATAATCAGTTTGTCTTCTATCAAGAAACTTACCGTAACGGAGATTATTTCGTTGTATTTGTCTGATTTGATTAATCCTTGATTTTACGTATCCGACACTTGAATTGTACTTTAAAAGTCAATACTATAATATATTGAACTATCAAATAATAACGACGACAATAATTTTATTTGGGAGGAATATCGTGAATATTACAACCTGAGGATGTCTAATGTAATATTACTCCCACACTACGTAAAACTAACTCAATGGTGTTCCCTCTTTAAATTAAATTAATTTTACCAGAAGTAATTTCATACCGTAAGTTCACTTCATTAATGTACCGTATATGTCATACCTTCTTTAGGACGACAAATTTTCCCTCTTTTAAGTGTTATCTGGTCGGTACTATAATAATTTCTCGTGGAAAGATTTATTAATTGGAGACTGAAGTGGTATTACTATATCGTCTGTCTACTTGGAACGAAGTACGAGACCATAAATTTTATGTATCGTAGAATGCACATATTTGGATATATCTTAAATATATGTATTTATAGATATATATGTATATATCCATATCAATGTATATACGTGTTCGACGACGACGACGACGATTCAGTGTAGTCAGCATAGGTTGAGCCACGCTGGGGTATCTGCCATCGGGTGGTCCGAGGGGGCAGGGACCCTAAGAGGTCCGGTCTTGTGACCTCACCCAACGGTAAAGGAAGAACTTACGTACTTTCACTTTTCACTTTCACTTCAGCGAGTCAACACAGACTGGGAGTCGCTGGGGTACCTGACGTCGGAAGGTCCGAGGAGGTAGGTACCCTAAAAGGTCCGTTCTCATGACCTCACCCCACGGTAACGGAAGAGGATATATATTTTGACTTTTTCTATAGATAATTATTAATATGAGTTCGTTAAGTACAAGGTCGCATGTGTATGGATAATATTTTACAAACCCTGTAAGAGACGTATCGGTTGTCAATAATTTATATAAACATTAAAAATCCATCAAATAAGTATATAATTTTCTAATTTTTTACATCCCCCACCCACCCATCTATCCATAAAATTTTACAATTCAACACCTTTGTAACGATACCGGTATTGTAATCGGATTATTATTGAAAGGGTTCAATTATTATAAAATGTATCTTTCCATTCTTTTGGACTGAAATCTATAAGTTCTCGTACCTCATTTAATACTGGACTCAATAATGATGTAAAATGAATTCTAAGAGTTTTCATCACTTTATTTAGATACATTTAATATAAAGATTTACTTGGACAACCAATTGACTAACGACTTAACCCAAATATATAGTTTTAACCGTTTGATATCGTAAAACAAACGGCAGGAAATAGAGAACCAGGGAAACACTTAAGAAGGAACGAAGAAATCCGTGGGAAAACGTGAATACCTTAGAGGAAAGGAACCGGAAAGGGGTGATAACGTTCTCGGGATATAATCAAGAAACGGACTATATAGAAATAAGTAAGTAATTATATAACTCGTTTTAATTTCAAACTCTCAAACTCAAATTTTGAGTCGACTTACTGTGACGTCGTCGAGACTTCAAAATGCCTCATTGTCAAAAAAAAAAAAAAGAAATTTTAACTGTGTACACGAACTGGATAGGAGCCGACCGTATTTAAAGAAATTCTCTTATAATACTAAGAGGTAAAGGTGAGTAAAGAGAAAGGTGACAATACGAATGTACCTACTAGAAGTTTGGATAAGAGAAGATTGATCCTAGGTCTCGTATCAAGATGTTTGAAAGAACGATAACGAACAGTTTTTACTTGTCATCGGTACCATTCGTACCGAATTTAGATCATAGAGGAGGAAAGTGTTTACAGTGTAAAAGGGAGACCCGAAGAAAGAACAAGTTATTCTAGTAATAAATGGACCATTTGGTTTGATCTTGGAATCAAAAGACAGATGGTAGTTTAACAATTAGTTTACCGGAAGTATCACGGATAGTTTACCCACTTACTTAGACATACCTGGAATATGAAAAAAAAAAAGTGAGAAAAAGGAGAGATGTGGAAAGGTAGGGGTGATTGCCACGGACTGGGATCCGAAAACCGTAGATGACACTCCTGACGACTCCTGTGGTCGCAGGACTTACTCGTCGACCACGTAGACGTATCCTGGAACACGTGTCTTTCGGGACGTAAAGTCAAATTACGACTCTAGGAGAGAATTTTACGAAATAAAGTAGAACTCAAACACAAAGTACCACTTCATGCTTCTCTATTACCTCGCGTCCATTCCATTAATTTTTTTTTTTAATACTGAATAGTTTTCCTTTTGACTTCCTTTTTCGATGTGAAATCACGTAAAGTTCCGTGAAAGTAGGACGAAAAACTCGTTCTGTGGGACGGAAGACTCGAACATGACTCGAGAACCACATCAAGCGGGACTGGCCCATTCGAACAGTGAGGAACAGAGGCAAGACCAGAGGGTCAAGGAACCAGGTACGCATACAAGAGAGAGTGTAGTTACCGTCGTCGGAGTACTTGACACGTACGGTTGGAGACGGGTGGACGAGCTGTGACAATCTGTAGTGAGGAGACGAATGTCGTCTGTCAGGGAAAAGAGAGCCCAGTAGACATCAAACTAGAGACCATCGGAGTCGGACGTCACCGAACTTCGTGTTAAAGCCAAGGGGTCGGTCTCTAACTTCACCCCGAGGACGTCAACTCGAGGTTTAGGATCGGTGGTCCGGTCATCCCTGTTACCGGTCACTGCTCTGGTACCAGGCGATCGAAGTATCTTTACTTAAGGGTGTTTCTCTGTCTTTCATCAGTTTGTTTATTTCATAAATAATCCTCCCTTTTCTTTCATACACACCTATCTGTCTACCCCGTCCGAGTCTTTTTTAAACGAAGGAACACCAACAAACTTAGTGAATGTACCTCGTAAAGAAGGTCTAAAGGAAAACCGGTCAGTAGAATAAACGGACCAAGACTCAGATATAAACCGAATAGAGTCCCAGGAATACACACAAGTCGAGAATCGGTTTCTACCTAAGATCGGTTCTCCGGATACCCATTCAACTGTAGTGGATGATACCCCACCACGGGGAAGGGAAAACTGGAGGCTCTTTGAAGAGGTGTATATACCAACCCTTCCAGAGGAACTGGAGCTTTTACTCTTTATACGTCAGAAAATAGACCCGTCCCGAATCGAGGAAAGACGACAACAAAAGTAGAACCTGATTGGAAGGTGTTCGTGTTTGAGATCGAAAAGTCGGAAGTAGACAGAGGAAGGAGCCAAAGGGAGTGGTACGGGAACGAGTAAATAAAAATACTGATCTAAAGATAGGGAAAGGAACTTCGGTGGATAATTTTTTTTAGGGGAAATTGGACCTCGAGGAACGATTTTCGGACGAAAGGGTGATCATATAGGTCACGGAGAACGTAAAAAGAACGTAAAAAGAACGAAAGGAATATACGGAAGGGAGACTCCACGAATAAATTACTGGACGGAGGGAACACATATATACGGAATCAGGAGTTTACGTCTTAGGCATGTACTATTAATGTACAGGTCAAGATCTTTTTACGAAACTTCACGTAACCTCAATTCACATCGACGAACCTGAGATGAAGAAGTAATTATCAATTACTACAAAGTAACGACTTGTTCCTTCGGGTTGTGAAAATATACCGAGTTTTTTATGTATGGTAACAATTTTATGACTTTTCTGTCTTTATCTAACTAAAAAATGACATTTAGGATGAAAGTAAGCAACGGTATTTTATCGATACAACTAATAATGTAAAGCAGACTACTATTAGACTAATGGGGAAAATTTATGTATGAACAAAAGTTTTACTGTGTCGACTTCTGAACTCACTGGGTTTCAATATATAAAGACACATTTTTAAGGTTGTATGGAAACACTTTCTCAACCAAAATTACATAATAGATATGTGAATATTTATAAAATTTAAAATATAACATATAATAAAAAACATAAATTTTTATTAATAAAAACTATGCTAAAGGGACTTATTGATCTGAGTCTTATTAATAAAACCATGTTCTCTATTGCAAACGTTTCTAAGTAACGATAATGTCGATAAAACGTCAATCTTTTATCGGAACTATGTATCCACGGATATTGTAAAGGATTCTTTGTACTATATTATATGAACTCAAAATTTTCACGAACATAATTATATATAAAAGTGGTTCAGGACCATTTTTACAGACAAATTAGTGAACTTCAGAGGTAAAAATTGAAGAACAAATACCGTATTTCTAAACTCCTCAAAACTTTATACGTACGAGTTAAAAGAACAACGAAATTACACACACCGGTAATCCGAGACCTTCCGTTCGTCTCACGTGCCCTTGACACAAAAGAGGGAAACATGTGTAAGTTCCTAGGGAGGGAAGTCTGTGGTAAATCTGGTGTCCTCCGAATTTTCGAAAACACAAAAGATTTTACAACAAGCGATGAGTTAAGGAAGTTTCAATCTTAAGTTTTACTTCAATAAAGGTAAGTGGTGTGTTATAAAAGGAAGGTCACGAGGACCTTATCTCGTCTTACAAAATATTGTATCACGGTCATAGAGTCTACTTTGGATTTTTTGTCCAACCTAAATGTTCACTCAAATATCCTATTAACCCCGTAACTATTATTAATTTAAAATTCCATACACTTCTTTCGTTGAACGACCAGACGTCTAGTGAAATCTTTCCTCTCACAGCAAACTTTGAGAACTTTAACACAGTTCACCTATTAACTCACCACAATGGGAATAAAAAGTCCCTCCCAAGTTCTTCCAACGTCTCGAACGAGTCTGAATTTCACCTGTCCGACCTTAAGGTTAGGTCCAGAAGACTGTGTCCCAGGCCGAGACAGAGACGGAAACAAGGAGTCCCGATTGTCAATGATCGCTACAAAAGAAGGGAAGAAGAACAAACAATGAATTGACCGATTAAATCGTCACGAAGTTCTTAACTAATTTTATACTACTCTTATTTTAGACCTTCAAATTGTATATGAATTCGAAAGGTGTTCATGGTATAGGAAACGTGTATTATTTACGTCTAAGGGAGAGATCCTAAAAAGGTCTTCACATAACTTTTCTACGAAAGACTATTATCAAAATTAAGTCAGACTTTTATTAAAGAACATAGTGTAATACTCTCAATATCAAGACCGTACATGTAACTACTTATGGAATAGACATTTAGAACTGGTGTACTTATAGACGACGTAAGTGACGTGGATCAGAGATTGGGGGTTAGGAAGAAGTAAATATTTGTCCTCTAACATTATTGATGTTATTCCTAATTTACGTTATTATGTATGTGTATATTAGTGTTAAGAACTGTTTATTATTTACGACTCATTCAGTATGAACATTCCCGAAAGGACCACCAAGTCGTTACTTCTTAGACCGATGTCACGTCCTCTGAACATCCTCTATGTCCAAGACAGGAAACAAGTTCTTCTAGGGGACCTCTTCCCTTACCGTTGGGTGAGGTCATAAGAATGGACCTCTTAAGGTACCTGGCTCCTTGGACCGCCCGATGTCAGGTGCCCCAACATTTCTCAGTCTGTGTTGACTCGTGTATCGTGCACGTGGGGGCTCTTACACACCTTTGTCCTTTCCGACACGTCAGTCTAGGTCTATCATCAGGAAAGGGATTTAACCACTAAAGGAACAACGAACCCTCCGAGAAGAGTACTACCTCAAAAGGGGTAGGGACAGAACCCAGAATATATCAATGATTAATAAAAGTCAGAAAAAGACCACTTCCAACGGACCCATACGAAGATTTTTTTTTTATTTTATTTTATTTTATTTTCGGACGACTGATGTCGTCCTTTACTACGGTCGATTGTGTTCTCAGTTCTAGATTATCTGTGGTAAAACGCGAGTACGAGTCAACGCGGGCTGAGAAGAGTTGGGAAACCTAACATCAGGTGGTCCGACGATACAGGCACCCTAAAGGGTCCGTTCTTATAACCTTACCCAACGGTAAAGGAGGAGTTTCCCCAGAAGGTCCCTAGTTTAGACGTAGAGGAGGTAGAACACGTAACGTAGTCGGTAGCCCCTTCGGAAATAACCTACTAAGTTTATCTACTAAATAAATTAGAAGTCACGTGTGACAAAACATAGACTGAAGGGTAAAGAAAAATTTTGGAGATAAGTTTAGTTGAATGGTTTACATTTAACTTTCAGTTTGAGATACACTTAACGTGTGTTAAAAAACGATATACTTGGTTTGACCGAGTCTCCAATTTCGTAGACGGACGTCACGTCCTCTGGTCCCAAGCTAGGGACCCAGCCCTTCTAGGGGACCTCTTCCTTCACCGTTGAATGAGGTCATAAGAACGGACCTCTTAGGGTACCTCGCTCCTCGGACCACCCGAGGTCAGGTGTCCCGACGTTTCTCAGCCTGTGCTGACTCGGTGAAGTGAAAGTGGTTTTTCGAATAAAATACCCTTCATCATAGTTATATAATATATACTTTTCCTACCAGAAAGTATGTGACAATTAGATAACAGTTTAATGAAAATACCCATAATACAGAATTTTACTATGTGTACTCGCATTACCGTGAACTTTCAGTCATTGTAGTTCTTAAGACCTTCAAAATCTTAAAAGACCATTTGACTGTCAATTAAAGAAACATGAAAGAATCATAAAATGGGTGTGATTTATTAAGTATAATTATTTTACTTATAAGAAAATTTTTATTTAAAGGTGTAGACTAACGTATAAGATGTTGTAAGAACTTTTAAAAATTAAAAGATCGAGTTTTACGGTAAGTAAGAACAGATTAATGGAAACCGATTAATTGACTAGAAGGAATTAAGAGACTAGTGACTCGTATCTGTGACGTTGAACTCTATTGAACAATGTAAAAACGAGTTATTCAATTTTTCGTTTCCACTCACAAAATTACTTCCTAGTCCTAGAAAGACATATGAGTAAAGAACCGATAGTTCTTTCACTTTAATACATATGGAAAGATTAATGGAAAAAACATCGACACGATCGTACAAAGGACAAATGATCAGTCTTCTATTGTGAGTTTTGGTGATTTTTTTAATAAGATGTTTAGGTTGAACCTCTCCTTTTACACCAGGAAAAAGAAAGTTATAAAAACTATTAAAGAAGAGAAAGTTTATTGGACTTAAATACTTACTAACATAGAAGACTCGACTTGAACGAGTCTATGTGGAAAGACGGGTGGAGAGAGATTACAACTTCTACAGACATCATCGTGCGAACCCCGACCACGTACCCCTACTGGGTCTCCCTACAACACCCCTCCCTCCACCCTCCCCCTAAGTACAAACCCTAGCGTACATGTGGGCACCACCTAAGTACAGTTACATACCGTTTTGGTTATGTTAAAACATTTCATTTTATTTCATTTTTATTTTTAATTATTTATTTATTTAATTGATTAATTTTTTTATTTCAATCTTTTCTTTTTTCTTTCTTTAGGGGATTTTAAACAACCAAGAATCTCCTAAAGAAAAGGGATCTCAGACTAGATCATATTGAAGAATTGAAGAATTACAGTGGATACAGAGTTGTGGATTCTAGCTTGAGAAGATACTTGACTAAACATATAAATTATCTCTCCAATATCTCGTTTTCGTTGAACATGTAGGTAACCTGACGAAGATTCTTGGACTCTCTTCCTTTCGAGTATAAAAGAATTACTTCGTATCCACTAAATTTGGATAACTACTTATACCCACCGTTAAAAACATGTCGCTTCACTAAGTCATTATATACATGTATGTATCAGAACACGTATAACAACAGGTAATACCAAATAATATCTACAACTTATATCAAGGGATACAGTATAAAGAGAGATATATCGTGTCAGGATAGAAAATTGGTCTTAGAGGTCTTGTAGGAACAAGTATTAAATAATTGGTATACCCGACGATACAATAAGAAAAAGATTTAGTATCATCGAGTTTAATTAGAAAACCTAAAACCACAGAAAATTTTACTCTTTTAAAAAAGAGTAATTAAGGTAATGTAAAGAGTGGTAAAGTATTTATGGAGTATTAAGGAAATTTTATTTACACATTACCTCCTCTGGGTACGTAAGGGTATATTAAGTTTGCGTGTAAAAGGTGACGCAAATTGTACCCCAGAAAAAAATGACTAACATCGAGCCAGTCATTTTGGAGATGGACGTTACGTCCTCTGGGTCCAAGCTAAGGACCCAACCCTTCTAAGGGATCTCTTTCTTTACCAGTGACGGAGGTCAATAAGAACGGACCTCTTAGGGTACCTGACTCCACGGACCTTCCGATATCAGGTACCCCAGTGTTCTCAGACTGTACTGAATCGTTGATTTGGTGGTTGGTGATGTCAATATAGACATCGGGGGGACCTACCGGTTCCTGATAAGTTCTGACGATCCTGACTCTAAAGAAGTAGACATCGTGACCGACGAAACAAAGTAAGAACAATAAAGTCAAAGAAGAACAACGTGACGAGGTAGACGGAGGCTCACACGAGAGACTGAAGGTCCCAAGAACCGAAGAACGAAGTCAAATGAAAAGTTACTTTGGGACCCGTCGGAGGTAACAAAGGAGGACCACGAGGGGGATAAGGACGACGAAACTCAGCGACCCGAACCGAGGGAAGGGGGTCGGGGACAAATAGTCCTCAGTCGACCGACTCGACAACAGACCTCACGATACCTAAAGGACGATCAAAACCGTGATTAAGGGAAGACTAGAAAACAATGTGAAAATAGAGTAAAAGATGACTCGAGACAGAAGCCCTAAGATCGTAATAAAAGATTCTGAGTAACGATTCTCTCGACCAAAGGGGTTTTATGAATTAGATCTTAGACAACTCACTGATAGAAAAAAATCTTAACTGGTTCTCACTTCAGATGACCCTTTTTTATAGACTGTTCTACAAATATATTTATATATGATATGGCACAACGACGCTACAATCACAAAGTTAGGTTCTCAAAGGGGATCACTGATCAATTCATTGACAGAGAAAAGTGTCTGAAATGAAAACTATGGGACTACCATCAATGGAATTTCTCTTAACCATAATGAGTGGTTCATGTAAAAGTTTTATTGACAGGACCACAAAGGAATAGACTAGATCATTAAAAGAGACAGTAATACTAAACTCATGATATTCCGAGATAAGATTTCTCATCACAGGTGAAAGATCTAGATTCCATTTAAAAAACACGACTAAAAAAAGGTACACTAACAGTGGATTCTTAACCCTCCCTAAGTACATTTCTACCCGAGTTATTTCCTGTCTTTACCATACCTGGTATGTCTTCGTCTTCTACAATTCTTCTCCACCGTCCTTATGTGTCTTCTTGACATGTTTTTCTAGAAGTACTGGGTCTATTAGTACTACCATACTAGTAAGTAGATCTCGGTCTGTAGGACCTTATTCTTCAGTTCACCCGGAATCCTTCGTAGTGATGTTTGTTTCGATCACCTCCACTACCTTAAGGTCAACTCGATAAAGTTTAGGATTTTCTACTACGACACTTTCACGATGTGAGTTATACGGTCGTTTAAACCTTTTACGTCGTCACCTTTTCCAATCAAAATTAAGGTTAGGGTTTCTTTCCGTTACATTTTCTTACGAGTTTGATGCCGTGTTAACGTAAGTAGAGTGTGCGATCATTTCATTACGAATTTTAAGAGGTTCGGCCCGAAGTCGTTATGTACTTGACACTTGTAGGTCTACAAGTTCGACCAAAATCTTTTCCGTCTACTTGATCTCTAGTTTAACGGTTGTAGACGACTTAGTAGTTTTTTTGTTTCAAAGTCTTTTTGTAGATAAAGACGAAATAACTGACACGGTTTCGGAAACTGACACACCTAGTGTTATTTGACACCTTTTAAGACTTTCTCTACCCTTATGGTCTGGTGGATTGGACGGAGAACTCTTCAGACACACGTCCAGTCCTTCGTTGTCAATCTTGACCTGTCCCTTGTTGTATGACCAAGGTTTAACCCTTTCCTCATGCATCTTCGATATATAACAGTGGGACGAATAAATTGAATATACATCTCATGTAGTACTCTTTATGACCCGACCTCCTTCGCATTCGACCTTAGTTCCAACGACCCTCTTTATAGTTATTGGAGTCTATACGTCTACTGTGGTGAGAATGCTGTCTTTTACTTCTTGATTTCTCGGTGAACTACTTTCACTTTCTCCTCTCACTTTTTCAATCGAATTTCGAGTTGTATGTCTTTTGATTCTAGTACCGTAGGTCAGGGTAGTGAAGTACCGTTTATCTACCCCTTTGTCACAGTCTGAAATAAAACCCCCCGAGGTTTTAGTGTCGTCTACCACTAACGTCGGTACTTTAATTTTCTGCGAATGAGGAACATTCCTTTCAATACTGGTTGGACTGTCGTAAAATTCTTCGTCTCTGTAAGGAAACGGTTGTTTATAGGTAGATCAGTTCCGATACCAAAAATCACCAGTACATACCTACACTGTCGACCTGATATTTCTTTTGACTCACGGTCCCTTAACTACGAAAACCTCTTCTGAGAACTCTCAGGGAACCCGTCGTTCTTCTAGGTTGGTCAGGTAGGATTTCCTTAAGTCAGGACTTATAAGTAACATTCCTTACTACAACTTCGACTTTACGGTTATGAAACCGGTGGACTACACTTCTTGACTGAGTGACCTTTTCGGGGACTACGACCCTTCCTAACTTCCGTCCTCCTCTTCCCCCGTTGTCCCCTACTCTAGCAACCTACCGTAGTGGTTAAGTTACCTGTCCTCAAATTCATTCGAGGGACTACTTGTCCCTCTGGACCGCACGATGTCAGGTACCTCAGCGTTTCTCAGCCTGTACTGACTCGCTGATTTGACTTGACTTGGAGGTCGTGAGCTTGAAGAATCTACAGTTATAATTTAAAGTATAATTGAGAATTACACTAAAGGACCATGAAGGTACTTTGGATGTTTCAGACTTTAGAAGGATTCCCTTTCTTTGAAAAGACAGAGCATTCTGTTATTAAAGAAGTTTTTTTTTGTATTCATCAGATGGAATTTGAACTATTTATATACACATGACAGATTGAACACCGGGGTTTACATGACTACAAAATTATTAAACACAATCCATATCGGTCACACTTTGTTCCCTTACATTCACATGATCAACTTCGACATTTCTTAGGTTCACATTATCTTTATTGTACTCAAAATCTTCATCCACAAAAACACAAACCACCAAACACACGGGTACCTGGATGGTCCGAGAGGACAGGTACTTTTAAAAGTCCGTTCTTAGGACCTCGTACAACGGTAAAAGAAGAGGTTATGAAGGAGTTTAGTAGGAATTTTTTAGGAAGGTTCTTTGTGTTTATTGTGAAAATAGGGTGCATTTTTAAAAAAAATTTTCGTTACATAGTCTGTACAGAATCGATATATTAGAGTCAATTTAAACATTATTAACACCAAACTTCGTGTAGTTACTAAAAGTTTCCAAAAACAAAATTATCGTCTTAAAACTTTTTTACTAGAAGTACAGAAACAGAATGCTATTCTTATCGGTCTCGATGAGACCAAGCCCACTTCCGCCCCCTGTGTCTCAAGACTTTACCACACGGAAGTCCAGGAGGGTGCTCTCACGAGACTCTTTGAAGAGGTGAAAGGGTTCGAAGACATCTCGTCAAAGTTTCGGAGACCTGATCTATGACAGGGCAACATACTCAGAAATGTGGGTCGTGTAGCACAAGGACCCACACGAAACAGTGACACGAAGGGGGGGATTCTGGCTCTAGACAGTGCGTTCAAATCTGGAGAGGGACGGAGGAGAGACTTTATCTCGTCACTACTGTCTCCGAGTGTCGATAAGGACGAAGTGTAGCAGGGGTGAGGATGGAGGAGGATTCGGGAGTCGGAGCAGTGGTGGTCTTCGAAAATAATAGGGTGTTTTCTACGGTAGTTCACGAGCCGTGACAGTTTTAGTCAGTGCTTTTACGGGATGTGGGTCGGTCCCGAGTAGTGGAAAGGTGACACGGGAGACCTCAAGAGGAGGTCCACTAAACGGGTAGAGAGAGCAGAAACTTATCAGTATACTTTAAGATTTGGATGTTAATATGTAAAACTGTTCAGGGTACGTTGTTTCGTCCTTAGAGAAAAGGAATTCTAACACCGTAGAACCGAGTTTACTGAGACGTAGACAAACGGTCCGGAAGAAATAAAAGGAACACGAACAGTGAGAGTAAGAAGACTTATAAGATATGGAAGAAAGATGTAGGTAGAGATTGTACGGGAAGGGGTAGATGTGTAGGTGACTGCAACCAAGACACAGTCTCTTCTTGAAAGGGTAGAAAGGTAGTCGTGTATGGATAGATGAAGTAAAAGAGGGACGGAGATCAAGATGTCTACTCGGGGTGGAAGGAAATAGGTAATCTAGAGTCAAGATGAAACTAGGTGTCTAAGAAGATAGATCCATGGAGGGAACATATCGCAATAAAGTTAAGAAGTAAGGTGACTAAGTAAGGGTGGTTGAACCTTTTGATGACTTTAGAGGATAAAATTTATTTGAAAAGTAACCAGGGTACAGGGAAAGACTTATAACGAAGTAAAGAAACGACGGTCTACTGTACCCTTGACCAAAATTTACAACAGAGATGAGACACAGTGAGGAAATTTCGTCAAGAATGTTAGTGAGGTAGTTTTAACGATCACAATACACTCCAGTGATTACTGAAGTCGAAAGAAATTAACGTACCTACTAAAAGAGGGGAATAGAGTATACGGTAAAACGAGTGAAGGGAAGGGGAAAACTTCGTCCAAAAAAGAGAAAACCGAAGACTATAAGGTAACGGGAGAAGAGAAGAGAAGGGAGCGTCCGACAAAAGTCAAAGGAAACGATCAGAGAATAGAAGGACGGAAGACTTGTACTTCATAAAAGGAACATTGAGAACAAGTAACGGTGGATTCCTTGAGGACACACTCGAGTAAGTTGAAAAACGGAAACTTATGATAGAAGGTTTGAAGATAGAGGTTTAACGAGACAGGGGACTTGGGAAATAGGTCAACATGAACCTAAAAATCATCTGTTGATCTTCCATTGCATATATTTGGTTTGAGGACAGAAGTGGACTAGGGGTAGTTAGAAGGAGGTAGAAGTATTTACTGTTGAAATATCAACCCGCTTTTAAGAACTTCAGTCAGAACCGAGTAGAAAGAGATCATAGGGTATAGATCACTTCACTTTCAACGAGTCAGGACAGATTGAGAAACGTTGGGGGACCTGAAATGTCAGACACCTTAAGAGGTCCGGTCTTATGACCTCACCCATCGGAAAGGGAAGAGGTCCTCCAGAAAGGTAGGGTCCTTGGTTTGGGTCCAGAGGGCGTAACGTCCACATGGTAGACCTAAGTAATGGTCCACTTGACGACCCCGGTCGCGTCGTCCATCCCTAGTTTTCACCAACTGTGTATCAAACCTTTTTCCTTTGATCTCTGTCTTAATTTCAAAATTTCTACCCTGGTCCCCTGAATTCTGGAGATCCTACTTCTCAGGACAAGGAGCCTCGGCGTAGTGAAAATAAATCCCAGAACCGTACGTCTTTCGTAGACAACACGACACTATTTTAGTCGGAGAACACAGGGGCCAGTGTAGAGGGTAAAATAACTAATGAAACTTGATAGAAGCAATGAAAGAACATGTTTCCCACGGTGGGTCAACTTCGGTATTTGGGTGTATGTGAAACCCTTTTATAGACCATACACGTGTTCGTCGGCAAGACTTGAACACGGCTGGACCACAAGGTTCCAGGTGTGATACAAAAGGGAATCGAGTCGTCCCGCACTACTGGTGTTGATTAGTTGGGCTACATGAGAACAAATCTAATACGACGTAACGATATAAAACGAAGTAAGAAAGGAGTACCACAAAATGAGTACCGAATGGGTCTCGTCGTCCGTCGACTAATAATTGGAGACGTGACTTGGTGGTCCCTTCGGGTTCTTATGACCTCACCCATCGGACAGGGAAGAGGTCCCCTTGAAGGTCTGGGTCCTTAACTTGTCCCAGAGGACGAAACGTCCGTCTAAGAAATGGTTGACTCGATAGTCCCTTCGGGATAGGGTATAGATTAGGTGGGTGTATAGTACAAGTGAAACTTAAATTTGGCATAAGTCTTAGGGTAGGGTAAAGGTGTAGGTTGTTTTTTAGAACACCAGTTGGGCGGTGAGTTTAACATGGACCCGATAAAGTCACAAGAACTTGATTAGACGAAGGTGATACGATGGTATCACACACACAAATCGAGTGGTTAGTCACTAAGACTATTGTAAACTCAATCCTTAACTATGTGTAGATCAATTTTTTTTTTTTTTTCCGGAACTTACCGAAGGGTAAAGTGATTGTTGTTTTTAATTTTAATAATCTTACTCGTCGATAATACCACGAGGACATTAAATAGTAGGGGTTTACTTCTGGAAGAAGTATGACTTTCCCTCGTGAAACTTGTTAGTTAGGGTCTGTTGTACGCATTTGTCCGTGCTAGGGTCTGTTTCGTCTTCCCAAGAGGAGGATGGGAGGGTGTACCTTCGGGGAGGTGTTAGATGGTGACGGGGGACGTTACTTGACCTGAAGTAGTGGACGGGGGAGGGAACGTTTATAGAGAGTGATGTATGAAGAAAAGAACGTGTAGGATTTTCGACAGTCTAAAGGAGGACGTAGTTCCAAGAAACGGGAACGTCTACAAAAACGAACATTATGGATGGGAAGGAAGAGCATAGGAGTCTTTAGTGAGACACGAAAAGGAAACAAAGAGGAGTTCACAGAGGACTGGTCTCTCCGGAGGCACCTCTAAAGTCGTTTCTCGTGGAAATAGAGTGTGGACGATACAACGACAAGAAGAGAGTAGGAAGTACAAAAAGGGGTATGTCAAATAGTCGTAGACTATGAAAGTCACCCAAACAAGTGATAACGGAAGGAACAGGTGATCCTATGTTCAATCCTTTCATGTCTTCGAAAAAGACGAGAGGGTCATATTACCATCATCTTATACAAGACTTTGTTTTTTCAACGAGCTAATTTTAACTAATTAATTACTTATTTTTATAAACCAAATGTGATTTAACAAAGACTGGAGGATCGAACAGACCGTAACTAATCCGTGATTTTTCAGTCGAATACACGTGATTAGGTGTATTAAGAAAATACGTGTCTTTCGGTTATGTTAAAATATTACATTTTCTAAAAGAACAAGGGAAAAAACTGACTATACACAGATATACGTTTAGAATACACACATAGATATCAATAGAATTACACATATATGTCTATGTGTGTGAATCAGAAATTTTACACAAGAAATATAATCATTAAAAGTTTCATAATTCAAACATAAAATGTAAATATTAATACAACGTATGAAACGTTTTGTGGTTTGCTCGTACGACAGACAACGAGACTCTACAGTTCAATAAGATCTAGGTTTATATGAGTAACTAATTAACTATCTTGTTTGTGTATGATGTGTAAGTGTAGGGTCAATTCTGACCAAAGTCAAGTCTTTCTAATAAAACTCTTATAATCTCATTCTTTTATCTTCAGAGATAACTAACTTCCTTTGTTTCCAGATTAAAGTTTGAATATATCTTGGAAAAATTGAAGTAAAGAGAGGAGTACCGGAGTTTTGTGATAAATACAGTCGGGTAATTCCTTTGGATAAAAGTAGTAGTATATAAGACCTTCTAGGAAATAGAACTCATTTTAGTTCTGTAACAAACACCAAAGATAACAAAGTAGTATACCGATGTATAATTAAATTTGAAGTAGAAAGATTTCATAAAATAACCAAAGGAGAAGACGGAATGAATGTACTAACTAAAAGGTAAATACTGTAACAGGTCAAAACAGGTTAATTGTTATTTGACACCTTTTTAGACTTTCTCTACCCTTATAGTCTGGTGGACTGGATGGAGAACTCTTTGGATATACGTCCAGTCCTTCGTTGTCAATCTTGACCTACACCTTGTTGTCTGACTAAGGTTTATCCTTTTCCTCATGCAGTTCCGACATATGACAGTGGGACGAATAAATTGAAGATACGTCTCATGTAGTACTCTTTACGACCCGACCTCCTTCGTGTTCGACCTTAGTTCTAACGACCCTCTTTATAGTTATTGGAGTCTATACGTCTACCATGGTGGGAATACCGTCTTTCACTTCTCCTTGATTTTTCGGAGAACTACTTTCACTTTCTCCTCTCACTTTTTCAACCGAATTCAGAGTTGTAAGTCTTATGCTTCTAGTACCGTAGACCAGGGTAGTGAAGTACCCTTTATCTACCCCTTTGTCACAGTGTGAAATAAAACCCCCCCGAGGTTTTAGTGACGTCTACCACTAACGTCGGTACTTTAATTTTCTGCGAATGAGGAACCTTCCTTTCAAAACTGGTTGGATCTATCGTATAAGTGTTCGTCTCTGTAATGAAACGGTTGTTTCCAGACAGATCAGTTCCGATACCAAAAAGGTCACCAGTATATACCTTGACCTAATCGAGAGATGTTTAACCAAGTAAAGATATTTGGGTAATTATAAAGTGTAATAGTTTTCGTATAAGAAGTACTTATACATAGAATTAGGGGATGAAGTCATTGTATTCCTCTAATAATCTGTTAATACTTTGAAATCCAAACATTGTAACCTTATTTAAAAATTTTATGAACTGGAAAGTCAACTGAGTTGAAATCATTGTTTTCGATAAAGTAGGGGTATTCGTTAACTTAACCACTATCTAAATTGTAAATTATTGTTTATCTTTATCAAACTGTCTATACTGTTTGACGTCATATCATAGTCAAGTCAAGTCAAGTCAGTGAGTCAGCCCAGGCTGATAAACGTTGGGGTACCTGACGTCGTACGGTCCGAAGGGACAGGTAGTGGTTGAGGTTCTCGAACGAGTTTGAGTACAGGTAGATCAGTCACTACGGTAGGTTAGTATAGTAGGAGAGATCAGGGGAAGAAGAGGAAGGAGTTAACAAGGGTCGTAGACCCAGAAAAGGTCACTCAGTCATATCATAGGATTCATTATATAGTTCAATTTGGTTCGTCTAATTTTTTAAGCCGTTCTTAAAGATCCAAGTTTTGATCAATTGTCATTGAAACCTTAAGTTCAAAAGTAAGTACCGGAAAGAATTTCGTTTCACTGGTATGGACTTTTTTTGAAAATTATCGTTCGTTTATCTCAATAAAATAAACCCGTTTTTTTATTTTTGACTATTGATCTCCATTGTTATTATGCCGTGATACAGTTTGAATGTGGTTAATAAATATTAACTCATGAAAATTAACTACTTTTGTTATACATATGTTATCTTTTGTATTAGATTCAAAATAAGGAAGTAATTAATTTTTCTTTTATATCATACTTTCATGTCTAATTTTATTGTATCTCTTCATCTAATAACAGTAAAAATTAAAAAAATTTTTTATTAAGTCAATAGACCCAATAAAATATTATTACATAACTAAAATATAAATTTGTAAAAAGGAGAGGAAGACTTTTATTTTTATTCATTTATTTTAATTGATTTCGTTTCTTTGTTTTACGGTCAATGGTACAGGACTGTTAACTAAGATGGAGGATGCATAGATAACAATATCAAATCACCAATACTTAAAGGAATATAATGTCGTAAGAGGATTGTTTCGGGAGTCAGTAATTAACACTACTCGAGATTAGGTAGGAGGACTGATCTCAGTCTATGTATCAAGACATGTGTTTCATTCAGAAACGAGTTGAATTGTAACAAAACGTTAACTGGAAACGAAAGACCCAGTTTAAATTTAAGGAATCACACAACAGATTCAGTCACTTAGGGACCAGGGACGAAAGTACGGGGTGGAGAAAGGACGTCCGTGACTCAGACAAACGGACGTGCAGGGTACTAAACATGTTCCTTATGGGGTGACACAAACGGGTAGGTTGAACCACCACAAGTCTTTGGTCGAATCCATGAAGGATCGGGAATTTGGAAACTCGACTCACTCGATGGATCTGGATGGTATACGACCATCGTACAGAGATTGTGACATGACGTCAGGAACTAAAAGAAAAATAGATTCGTAATTCGACACTTGAAAAACTTCCGACCACACCGAAGTAGAGACATAATTGACAACTAAATTGGTAATCAATCGTTCTTGTATGAGTTCTTTATCTACTACTTACTAACAACTTACCTAATAAAAGGTAAAACGACAACAACGTCATAGAAACGTTTATCATTAGTGACACGTCCTTCGTTATATCTGTTCTTGTTGAAGGTTTTCTATCTATAATGTCCACACAGACTATCATGGACATAATTTCCATACACTCTAGTACAATTTGATTTCTCGTAATGGATACAGAAGTTTACCTGGCGTATGATACTTTGAAAAAATTTAAATTTAAATAAATAAAATTAACATCCGATTAATAAAATGTTACAACATAACCAAAACGGTATGTAGTTGTACTTAGGTGGTGCCCACATGTACACAAGGGGTAGGACTTGGGGGGGGAGGGAGGAGGGAGGGGCATGGTAGAGAGACCCAGTAGGGGCACGTGGTCGGGGTTCGTAAGACATAGGACGTAACTTGGATCTGACCGCTAGGTAAAGAATATACTATAACATGTACAAAGTTACGGTAAGAGGGTTTAGTAGGGTGGGAGAGGGAGAGGGTGTCTCAGGTTTTCTGACAAGATATGTAGACACAGAGAAAACGACAGAACGTATGTCCCAATAGCAATGATAGAAAGATTTAAGGTATATATACGCAATCATATGACATAACCACAAAAAGAAAGATCGAATGAAGTGAGACATATTAGCCGAGGTCAAAGTAGGTGGAGTAATCTTGACTAAGTTTACATAAGAAAAATTACCGACTCATTATGAGGTAATACATATACATGGTGTCGAAACACTCTTTAAAATTAGAGTGTTTTATCTTATTGTTAGTATCTGAGAAGGAAATATCAGTATCGTGAAACCTTTCGAACCATCGTTATTTAAGTTTGATTTGTAACATGACAATTTTAAGTATGACATTTGTAGACCTTTCGTTAGTACTAGTCTACTTTTTATTAATACTATATTTCATATATCGTTTGTGAACTTTATAAAAAAATACACTTTAGTGAAGAGTGGATAACTTTACAGTCGATAGTATGTAGATACACTTCTCAGTCCGACTTATGTCCAAACAAAAGTCTAAATAATAACAACCCAAGAGAACCAAGCCGCGAATACGTAATAAACGTATTTTACAATCTATAAAAACAAAACTTCTTAGAAAAATTATGGGAAACGCAGGGTACCCATAACGGATTCCCGTACACCATCGACGACATTGAGTATCCGTCGCGATCCATGGAAAAATTTTAGGATATCACGTTAGTAGAACAAACCAGATCTACAAAATGAACAACAAACTCTTCACAACGGTCAACAAGACTTTACAGACACTAAAATGTGCGCATCTACGGACAATCTAGATTAAGTGAGAGTGAAGACCAGACTGAGTAATCCCTTCGCTAAAGGAAACGTCTACACTCTCCACTGACGTGAGAGAGGTAGCGGATGACACGGTGGACCTTTCGAAAAGGAGGGTTTATTAGGCCCTTTTACGGACACTTCTTTAACTTACTGTCCGGAAGTGGTATACGTCCGCTCGGACACCTTGAAGATACGTATAGTCTATAATGTCCTTTGTCAAATCCGTCAAAATCAGTATAACTGTATGACGAAGAGTTGAACTCTGTGTAACTCGAGATGTGACACGTGACTATACTGTAACTCTCCGTTTAACGTATGTCAAAAACTTTCCAAACACTATGGATTGACCATTTGTTCTCAGACAGGAATAATGGGCTTACAGATTATAGGAAAATCTTCACCACTATAGGGACCCCTGTCCATCAAACTTCTTATGCTTGGGGTTCTTCGTACGACATTCGGTATTTCGAGAATTGACAGTTATAGTATGTGCCATTTACAAAAATTCTTTCTCGTATTACCACACGATAACAATAATGACTCTGTAACGAGAAGAAATACAAACGTAATCCCTGAACAATTCCACGTCTCACACAACGGGTGATTTACGCATATACTCTCTTCTAACAGTTGAGTCGACATTTGTCTCCCGGTAGAAGGATCTTTTTAGAGACTTAAACCGAAATATTTTTGTCGTCTTTCCGAAGAGTCAAGAATGAAAGAGACTAGTAAGAAATTCCTAAACTCTCGTTTATATTATATTTACACTAAAAAACTTTTTAGAACTTTCCGAATGGAATCGTAAAGTAACAAAGAGGAAGATGCAAATAATTTCTGACTTTATATAGTCCGTCACACGTATCTGTCGACATCTGTTAGACGGGACGGGTCATCTGAGTTTTATATATTTCTGGTACGACGTCTAATACGATCTTGTAATTTCGACCCGACCTTAAAATGTGTACATGTGGGTACCGCCTAAGTACAACTACATACCGCGTTGGTTATGTCATAACATTTCATTTTATTTCATTTTAAAATTTTTTCGAGTATTAGAGTCCAAGTTTACCTTCTCAGATTATTATGTAAACAATGTTAAACAGATGTACATGTTGAGTCTCTCTAAAACCTTAATCTAGTATACCAACTCCCTCCCTTTATCCGGTCCCGCCGACTGTTGGACGGACACACTTCTATTCTCACCTGTCACAGCGGTCTACGACACACTCGGATAAACAATAAGGAAGGGTTAGGGAGCGTGGAGTACCGGCGGAGTCCGGTGATTACCGGAACCGGCGTCTTTGGTGGTTTGCACGTGCACTACAAAGCGGTGGTTACTCGACATACTTCGTCGTATCGATGTGTCCTAGTCACTGATTGGTATCCACTGTGAACGATTAAACAAAAGTCTATTTCGAGTCCCCCCTTCCTTTCGACTGATACTCCGTAAAGTCGTTAGTTTTGTGGTCCTAGACGTATTCTGATTCTTTTCGTTCAATTTTATGTCATCTTGACGGATTCTTATTATGACAGTAAACAAGTACTCGCGATTTAGAGAGTACAAATCATATCTTTAGAAGGAGAAGACCCGGTTGAATTTTGCGTTGGGGATTTTGTAAAGACTTTTCAGTGAAACTTTTTTAATCCTTGATAGAGTTTCTTCTTTTTATAGTGGAAAACCTTTTGTTTCAGTCTGTGTTATGTAAACTTATCAGATTAAAATGTTGTGTATGGAAACTTTATTAACTTTAGGGAAGATATCTTGGTGTACAGTAATGTCGACTATGATAACTAATCCAATCACAGAAAACTTTTTAACACTTAGTAGTTTTTTCCTCTTTATACTTTAAGTTTCTATAAACGTACGATTCGTAGTATGTCTACGAAGTAGTCTTTCCTTACAAAGAAACAAAGGTAAACCGGTTTTGAAAGACCACGATTCATTTGAACAATGTCTTATTGTTTTTTCAATTCCAAAAGCGATTCCAATAAAATGATATATCTATAATGCTCAATTGAGAAGTAACACTAAACCGAATAACTTTATAAATCCCAAAAAAAAAAAAAAGGGACGTCCTTCTAATCCCGAAGGGTCCATCACGATCACCATTTCTTAGTCGCACGGTTCCGTCCTCTATGTTCTCTGTGTCAAAACTAGGGACCCAACCCTTCTAAGGGGACCTCCTCCCGTACCGTTGGGTGAGGTCATAAGAACGGACCTTTTAAGGTACTTGTCTCTTCGGACCACCCGATCTTAGGTACCTTAGTGTCTCAGTCTTACTGGACACGAGTGTGTGTGTGTGTGTGTGTGTGTGTGTGTGTGAGTGTGTGTGTGAGTGTGTGTGTGAGTGTGTGAGGAAATTCTACAACGTGACAGTTTTTCGTTGGTTGTTATCTACCTTTGTTTCGTTCGATCCCGTTCTACCCATTTAATTGAATTTTTGTGGACGTAGGAGGGGAGGGTGGGTGTATAGGAGCAACGGAGAGGGTAGGGGTTTCGAGAGACTAGATCCGAAACTCTCTTCTACGTGTCTCCACCAATTGCGATAGGGTCTGGTTTCTTTGGGAGAAGAGAGGACGAGGTTCCCGTCTCCACCTGTCTCCTTAGTTTCTCGTTTGATTACATCGAGGGGTACGGACGACTCCAGTGAACTTGAAGGTCAGTTCCGAGACCATTGATATCCGCTACTCTACCTTAAATATAACTTCGACTCTGACTTAGAAATCTGACCAAAATTATTAATTTTTTTGTCTTTTCAACACCTTAGTCGGATTCTCAACTACAATTTTTGGTTTAACTCTTAGGGGTTGGACAATTTAAAAGTGAGGAATTAGTTTTACCTTTAAACTATATTTTAAACTTCCAGAAGACCTTTTTACCACAGATAATTACCTTGTCTTAATAGTGGATAAACTAGACCTTCCTTGAAGTTGTAGTGGTTAGGATCGTGAGTTAAAACGTTTGCTCCTTAAACTCTTTTCACCTTGTTTACCGGGTCCAAACACTAGATTTAAGAGTCAAGCCCCGACAAACAGGAAACCCGTGCAGACATTGTCCCGAAGTTTTCCAAACGTTCTGTTTAGACCTTTCTATTTTCATTCTTTCGTCATTTCTATTTTAACGGAAGTGTCGAACTGTACACATTTGGAGAGGATATTACCAAGATTGGAATATCGAGTCTACGCAAGATTTTACTGGTTTCTACTTAAATTTGATTCATCTCAGAATGAAATGTTGTAAAGAGGCATTACGACAAGTTATTTTCTCGGGATTAAGAATTATAAAATCATACTTACTGATATAATTAGTGTACTTATGTCAAGTCTTATAGATTTAGTTATAAGTATTCGGTTCTTCTTATAAACTCATTATAGCACAAGAGACAAAAATTATTAATTTTGTTTGATATTAGAATTGGTCAATACACGGTCCACGATGATTCAAGAAATGTATCAACACTTGATGAATACTCCCTCAATTACAGTTGTGGGGATTATATGTCTACTCCTTTCCTTCTGAACTTTTTCAATTTACGAAACGAGTTCCAGGGTTTATCCACTCGTCCTAAGTTTGGGTTCGACAGAATAAGATCTATGAAGTCCGAACGGACCATGTGACGGTGAAACCTACTTCCAAAGGAACTTACAAAATTCACTAGACGTACCATTTTACTCTATAAAAGTTTCTTTAAAATCGTCACTTATTGGAAAATTTTACATATAAAAGACATAAATTACAAATATTAGACGATACGGGTAAAGTGTAAAGAAAAGAACTAGTGTACTTCTCTTTTATGTGAATTATGGTATGACAAAACTCTACCACCCTCTGATATTCCTTTAGTCACGTTTCAAGATTCTACAACCCGAGTTACATTCTTTACCTTGTAATTACAACCCAAGATACGTTACTTACATGATTCTCCGTAACATCTTAAATCGTTTTCCTCCCTAACACACGGACTCTTCTAGACCCTCGACAGAAGGGTCCACCACTCTTCCACCAGTCGGTAGAAGTGTCGGGTCAAACCTGGTGAAAGACGGAGAGTGTACCGAACAAGAATTACTTAATAACGTTCCATAAATAATGACCCTTGTGTTCGTCATAAAACTGAACCTCGGTATTACGTTTGGGTTTAGACCGTGTTGTAGTGAAATTTGAGCCCTTTAATGCTGAAATTAATTTCTAAGTCGTATTTCGGTCGTTCTATTATTTAGACTTTAACTAAGAAACGATACCCAACGTAGCGACACTGGAGTCACCAGTGTGGTAGAGAGAGTCACGATAATTACCGAATCGGAGAGGTGACGGAGCAGGGAGGGGGGCATTGGGAAGGGGAATTACCAAAAGAAGAAGGGGTGGAGACCAGAGTATAACAGTTCCTTGGGTTTGGAATTTTAGTGACTGTATATATAGGTATTCGATATCCGTTACTAGAGACTTTAGTTCCGTCCTTTTAGATATATAATGAATGTGTCTAATTTTACTTTCACTTCTACTTAGTGTCTACTTCCATGAACAAAAACCAGTGTAGAAATTTTTTATGTCATAAGTATACTAGATCTTAAAAAAACCAATTGGAGTAAAATTTGGGTTCACTCCTAAAGAATTTTTCTTTCTATCGCCATAATAATCGAAATGTGAATTTCAACTTAAACTTAAAGAGTAAAATATTATCTCTGACTTAAGAGTAGAGTGACTCACGGAATTAACGTGTACCGTAGTTGATTACGACTACAAGATGATTACCGACATATGGACACGAAATAAAAATAAAGGTAAAAGGTCAAAGATCTAGAAAAGGACCCTGACATTTCGGGAAAGGTACTTCCGTTTTCTTTATTTTACCTTTTTATCTATATTCGTTTACGTGAACACGACTAAACCCCTGTGACACTGATCTTTAATACACCTCCTTCAATTACCGAAGTAAAAGAACGTTATCGCACATAATTGTAAACCCCTTATTTACTTTTCCCTTTCGATTTTTCAGTCTTAATGTTTCTTTTCGGATCACTCAAACAGAGATGTGGACTCCGACGGTAAAGAATTTTATGACTCTGAACCACGTTCCCTCTGGAGTCTTGTCATTCCCACGAGAATATCAGGTTAGGTCCGAAGTCCTGGGACGATACTGTTCTCACTGACCTCCCGTCTCCACCTAAAGAGAACCTTCCTTTGGGGAGGTTTACCGTTAGAATTGAGAATGAGTCCTTTTGAAGGGGTTCAGTACAACTTTGTCCTTCAGTCTAAAATTTGTCTGGAGGTCTTTAACTTTTGTTGGATAGAAAACACACGTCCATTGTATCAAATCCTCACGTAAAAAATTTTTTACAACCCCAATAAGTCTATCATAAAACCTTAAGTATAGAGAACATTAGATTCCCGGAAGACTTAAAAAGGAAACGTCATTATTCATACCCATTATTTCATATCTCTCTGGTTTTTCATCAGTCATAATCTTGTCTTTTTAATAGACTATGAGTTCAATTCTCCTTTAATAATTGTATAAGATGTGAGACTGTAACGGTTTCTTGTACAGTGAAACATCTTTTACTAACCTGTGGTTTCATTTATGATTGTTGAATTTTATGTAATTAAACTCCGTTAAGGAGTCATATTAACAAAGGAGTTCAACTTTATAACGTCGAAGTAGGTTGAGAGACAAAGAGACTGATGATACTTGACAACTGAGTACTAGGTTAAGGAAAGGGAAATTTAGTGAGGTAGGATTCATTGAGCAGTAAAAAAAAAAGTACAATACGTCCTTTACACGGAGTACCAACGTAATGTCCCTTTAATTACAATATTGAACTAATAATAAATGAAACTAAAGTCTAAATCACAACTTTAAACGGAAACCGTTAAAGTGTTACGTAAATAAAATTTCAAAGGTAGAATAAATTTCTTTCGTAAAAACAGGGAAATGTAGGGGGATTCCTATATCTAAGTACAGACTCGGTAGTCTGACGATAGTACTGTCAGGAGGAAAAACGAAATATGGACTTATCAAGTTTAGTAAGTAATACCTCTCATTCAGATGGTCTCTTGAATCACAAATACTTTTTATTTTCAGAGATTACAGAGACAGAATCTAAAATTAAAAAAAACAGAACAAAAAAAAAAAAAAAAAAAAATTTAAGACCGGTGTTCCACTTGACGCATCGACTATAAGAAGACACTATTAACGAAAGTACATAAATCATGTGACATAACATAAATTATACGACGTACTTATGTGTATGAAGTCAATGTAAACACATAAATCGACAACTCAGTAAAAATTTACTTAAAACTTATAACCTTTAACTCTCTAGTAAATTAGTCGTTAGATTGAGTATAAAAGTGGCAGTACAACACATATAATCATCCCAACCCCTCTTGGTCCTTTAGTCTCATCAATTACTTGCAATGAAAATATAACTGAAATTTTAAGAGACTATTTAAGGAAGTAACACTTCGATTTTCCGTCATCGTAAATTCTTAAATTCAAGGGTATTTTTTGACAGCTTCTTACTTGACTGACCAGAGATTAACCTTTGTATTTCCAATTTAAATGGAGTAGGTTAGTCCCTCTGTGTGTGAGGTAGTGCGGTGAACAGACAGGTAGATCTTTTACCCTCTTATTAAGAGAGAGGTCAACTGTTTCCTCTACTGTCAAGTCAAAAGAAACAGTTGTAGAACCATGAATCGGAAACATATGTGAGTATTACAGGAGTCCATGTAAATAGATGATGAGTATACGATCCAAGGTTCAGATAGTATCCTGTAAATATAGTCAGTTTTTACACAAGTCAACGTTCATTATCCCCCTTTTTGACAGAATTTGTGATCCTTGGAGTAAAGGGTGGCTTAAAACATCCTTGGGATATTTATCGTAACAGACTCGAAGAACCCGATAGTATACCTATCTTCGAGAACGATCCTCGGTAGTAAGTGGTGCTCGACTAGTAAATTCACAAACAACGGAATCCTACCGTTACACCGACGTCCCTAGTGATAGTGTAAGTGTTCGTGTTTCCTTATCTTCCGTTCCCGTCAATGATTCCCCGTCCGATCTCCGTCTTAGGCGATCGACACGGGTCGTGTTGGGGACAGAGAAACTTGTCTTGAGTCAGTGTACGAATGAGATTTATAACCCCATTCGACCTTTTTATTGAGTACAAATCGAGATCTCACATCCGTCTACTCTCTCTCTAGTCTTAGTTTGACACTCCCGTCCCGAACCTCAGGACAAAATTCTTAGGAAAGTCCATTAAGATACGTGTAACTTCAAAAATTTTTGGGACTAAATATATGGGTGAATATTTTAGGAAGACAAACGAATATTTAAGTGGAGTCGTAATATTTCGTACTCCATATTAGTCCTCGATAAATTCTTTTGTGTAAAAAGAAAGGTCCCTTTTAAATAGTGATTACAGAACCATTATCGATTTAACTTACCATTATATCTTTATCTTTTCGTATGTATAGGTTAATTATTTCTACACAAGTTTCTCGTGGAGGGAGAAAGTCCAACATAAAGGACCTTCGGGGTAGTGGGTAGGAACGAGGGGGGTCGGAGTAATCTGTCACTTGAAGGTCCCAGTTGTTCGCACAGACAAGACGACTAATGGTCCGTGGACGTACGGGAATTGTAAACGTCTTTTGTAGTTGAGATCTTTAGTTTACACTTGTTCTGTTCGCACACCAAACAAACACAAACAAATGGGGTACCTCGAATATAAGATTAGTCCCTCTACCCTGTATTTGTTCCAGTTATTTTTTATGGTGTCACCTTCATGATTAACCAACAGGACTTTATCTTCTCAGGTTGTCCGAAATCTACCCACGAATCTCCTCCAGGGGTTCCTTGACTGTAAAGGATTCTTGACCTTAAACTCTTTGTCGGACTTCTAGACCCCTCTCTCGAAAGGACCGTCCTGTCGTTTCTTTCTCCGTCTCCGGGACTCACCGCTCTTCTCAACCACAGTGACCTCCCGGACAACCACACAGACAAAATAATCACTCGCACTCTACCCGTCCTCCACTCAACCTCTCCGTCAGTTCCCAGTCTCTACGCCTCGCAAGACACGACGTCGTTACCTGAGTAACCTTTTTTATTTGTATCAGACAAAGTCGTAGTTTACTTCCACTCTCTTCCATTCCGTGAGAAGGTTAAAACGAACAAGAATTTGTCGTCAATTCCTACTTCACCCCTTTAGACTGATTATCCATGTCTCAAAAAAAGGGACCACCGAGTCTCCAATTTCGCAGACGGGCGTTACGCCCTCTGGACCCAAGCTAGGGACCCAGTCCTTCTAGGGGACCTCTTCCTTTACCGTTGGGTGAGGTCAAAAAAGCGGACCTCTTAGGGTACCTACCTCCTCGGACCTCCCGATGTCAGGTACCCCAGTATTTCTCAGCCTGTGCTGACTCTCTGAAGTGAAAGTGAAAAGTGTAATCTTAGGAAGTCCACAGATCAATAACCAGGTACATATAGACTGACTTTCGAGTCAAGATGAGTTGAGGAACCGAAAAGAATCTTGTAGTCTTATCAAAGTCATAAAACACGTATTTTCGAGTTTTACGGGCGAAGATAGTGGACCGAGGAACTCTAACTCATAACCTGTGACGTCTCTTCATCCCATTTGGACGAACTTTTCGTGGAACTACTAACACTCCAGTCGATCTCTACGATAAGGGAAAGACGCGTGTCCGAAACCTTTACGGTACATACGAGTACTAATCTTCGACTCACGGATCATCAACCCGAAGAGACGATCGAGTCTCTCATTTCTTACACGGACGTCACGTCCTTTGAGCCCAAACTAAGGACCGAGTCCTTCTAGGGGACCTCTTTCTCTTACCGATAGGTGAGGTCATAAGACGGACCTCTTAAGGTACCTGTCTCCTCGGACCACCTGTGTCAGGTACTCCAGTGTTTCTCAGTGTGTGTTGACTCACTGATTGTGAACCACGAAGGTATTACCGAGTCTGTCCTTTCTTAGACAGACGTTACACCCTCTGGGTCCAAACTAGGACCGGATAATCAATTTCTGTCCGTCTCGGATTTGCATCTTGTGAAACCAGTCACTGTGGAAGTAGGAATTGACTCATAGGAATTATGAGTACTTAGATTTCCAACTTTAAGACAGAATTTCGACTTTCCCTCTTTTTCTTGTCAAAAGGTGGAATGAATGTATCACTGAAGTATTATAATTTTAGGGTCATTTTTCCAGGGTCAAAACTCGTTGATTAGAGAACCTCGTGAGTGTGTTTATTTTGGTCGCACCAAATGAACAGATATTTACACTAAGAAAGTCACAAAACGAATTTTTTGAAGAACATTCAAACACTAAAGTAGGTTTTACTGTTGAACAGTCAATACTCGTTGCACTCCAGATGTGAGTGACACCATTTCTAGGGTACAAAAAGACAACCATATATATAATTTAATATTTTCATTTTTTATTGTAAACGTGTGGTCGAGATATGACGATTGAGGAAAAATCTTTTAAACATAAAGATATATAATTTTCTCACTAGACAACATCTCTCGTAGTGTGCAGATTAGAGAACAGACGAATTATTTCTTTGAAAGGGAGAGAAGTCATTATAAAATTTCTAAGAAAATAATACTCTTTTTTTATGAACTCGTGTAAGTAAAATATAAAACGTTTCATAATCTCAATATTACAGTGGATCCCTCATAATGACAAAAGTTCGATTTAAAACACAAAGTCTATCCAAACCCACACATTTTGTTGAGTTCAAAACACCTAAGACCAGTAAAAAGACTCGAGTGAAAAAAGTCACTCTACTTCAGTTTTAATTATACCTAAAAATATTACGACGATGAATCATAAAAACATAGACTTAGAAGTCTCTAAAAGTTTCTTCTCATCACTGTATAAACGACAATTTCTTTTCGTTAGAGAACCGTTAATGTACTGAACCACTATACAAAAACTACACGGAATTTCTCAGTTTTACGAATCGAAACAGCTATGTCGTACTTAGTTTGGTACACTCAATTTACCACAAACTAAATTTTTGGGGTTATTTTACTCGTAAACAAAATTAAAAATTTCTTAGATGTAACAAACTTACTATTTCTTCTCATTATATCGAGCCCAAATGGTCTGTAAACTAAGAATATCATTAACAGAGTTTATGTAATTTAAAGCCGTACGATTAAGTAACATTACTGTTTGATATTTCATATTCGTTGGACTAAGAGGATATCTCGAGCAAAATTTCATGTAAAAATTTGTTGAGACTTTTTAGGATATTTAACAACTCTTTGATTATCATAATTTTTAGTCCGAATTTCAATCTCCTTTAACTTACACACGACTGTTCTACCAATTGTATACTTGTAGGATGTGGATGAGACCATTATGCTCAGTTTCCCCGGACCGCACACAAGTTTATGACACATTTTTTTCCAGAATGCTATTTTTTGTTAATTTTATATAAGATTTACTGATTACTATTTAAGACATGTATCAACTAAACGAAATGGGCAGATTAATAAAAGGTAAGTTATTAAAGTAAAAGTCAATGTACCATTTATAAATTGTTGTCTCTTTTAATTATAAAGTTGAAAATTTCCGATACTTTTACCTAATCGAAGTTTAATGTGCGTCGTAAGTGAGAGAATAAATAAAATTGGGCTATGGTTAAAACAATTAAAGAAATAGACGAACGTGATATATGAGTGAATTGTTTTGATTATTTAATCTACCTCCTTTGGTCACCTTTTCGACATTCATGTTACTTTCAACCGAATATGTCTTCAATTATAAACTCGGTTTATCCTAATAATGGAGTCCTATTCGTTACCGATTTTAGTAGGAAATTTGTTTCTGTCGAAAAGTAGACTTTGTAAAATAATTGTACTGACAAAGATGGACGAGTGTTTGGAGATGATAAAGTTCTAGTATAAATTTATTGTACGAATAGAAATGTATGACTTTTGAATTTTATCTGAAGAAGAAATTTCTTCCACAAAGATACCCGTGTCATGTTGACTTAGAAGATAAGACCGGTGTTTATACGGCGGGTACCCAACAGTAAAACTTTTCACCACTTTGTCGAGTGTTTACCGTGTCACCTCCACGGGTCAACTCTGTTGTAGGACGTACGTACATTTATGTATCCGGAACCCTAGTCACTAGCTTCATCTTCACCCAGACGAATAGTGCAGGTCCCTGAGTGGACCCAATTGACAAGAAGGACGGGTAGGTCGTGACCCGAGACGTCTAAAAGACTAGAAATATCTCTTGGTCTTTGTGTCGTTCCCAGGAAACTCTAATTCGCCATGACGACGAGTCTGAGTGACCTAGAATGGGGTTCTCTGGTCGTCCGTTGTCCCTTCAGTGGAAGAACCGTCCCTGCCAACAGTGATTCACAGTCCTCCCGTGTCCCTACGAAAATATGATCCACTAGTACTACCCTACAAAGTGGAAGGAGGGGAGTGTATTTCCACTAAATAGGTCGTTGAGAAGGAAGAACGGATCAAAACTCTCATTGACCTGTTTATGGGCGCCGGACTCTCATCGTACCAATGACCACCAATCTCGAGAATACTTACCTGGAGACCTTGTGTCGTAGCAAAATGAGTGGGTCTACTTTATTTTCGACTTACACTCTTCGAGATCTTTCATACCATGTCTTCCTTTACTACAGTCGATACTGGATCTCTACTGGAGAGCCCTCCCTCGAAGTCAACTACCACATTAACGGGGAACAATAAAAGTCCTGTAATCAAATGGAAAGTCAACGAGGGAACTGTTCTCAGTCCCTTTAAAGGTTAAGACATTTACGTACCATTAAAAAGAATGAACTTGTGGTTCATAAAAAACGACACAAAGTGTACAACCTAACAACTAGATGTTCCAGAACTAAGAACATGGATTCCAAGACGTCATGTCATTCTGTTCCTTCAGGTTACGTTGTTTTGCGTTCTCAATCGGTAAGTCGTACAGTTTGAAGGGAAGAATCGTGCACGTATATGACACCAGTGGTGAGGGAAGTGAACCACCAGGTGAAGGAATCCTAAAGGACTTACTCCTTACAAGTCATGGATTCCACCAGAAGAATAACTAAGATTGAAGAACAAAGGATAGACACTTAGAGGTTGAGTAAGTCTTTTTTTACTAGAGGACCTATCATATCATTGAAGAAACCCAAATCGAGTCTGATAAAGACTCTGGTAGTCCCTAGTAGTCGGAACAAGTCGACGATCCAACACAGGATAAGAGACTCTGGGTCACTTGACTTCACGTGGTCCGGAGGGACAGGAAGTGATAGAGGGACTCAAATGAGTGTGAGGTCCAGGTAACTCAGTTACGACGGTAGATCGGTAGAGTAGGTGACAGTGTAAGAAAAGGAGAACGGGAGATAGAAAGGGTGTTAGTTTCAGAAAAGGTTATTCAGTTGAAAAGTGTAATCCACCGGTCTCATTACCTCGAAGTTGAAATTGTACTCAGGAAGGTCACTTATAAGTCCTAACTAGAGGAAATCCTACCTGACCAAACTAGAGGAACGTCAGGTTCCCTGAGAGTTCTTAGAAGAGGTTGTGGTGGCAAACTTTCGGAGTTAAGAAGTCGTGAGTCAGAAGAAATACCAGGTCGAGAGTGTAGGTATGTACTGATGACCTTTTTGGTACGGAAACTGATATCCCTGGAAACAGTCGTTTCACTACAGAGACGAAAAATTATGCGACAGATCCGAACAGTAGTATCGAAAAGAAGGTTCTTTGTTCGTAGAAAATTAAAGTACCGACATCAGTGGTAGAGGAACTAAAACCTCAGGTTCTTCTGTAGACTGTTAGTTAGTTGAGGATTTTCAGAAAGAACGGTCCTCTATACAGGTGTATGTGTAGGAGATTTGGTTAGGGTCTAGATAAGTATAAAGGAGTACGTTGTAAGAAGTAAAGTGGTCGGACTGTTTTCACAAGGTTCACAGGATGAGACTTAAAAAACCCCCCTTTTACATCTAAGCTTTCATCCGATGTTGAATTGCTGTAAAATCAAAAAGTAAATCTACTAATCGTAATTGGTCTCACGACTCTGTAGATTGTAACAATCAGTAGTTATGTATTTACTTTAGAAGATATAAAATCGAAACGAAGTTAGATCGATCGTATTCGATTTTTAAATGATAAGTTTTCTTTTGGAATGAAAAACATAGTAGGAAAAGAGACTAATAAAAGTAGAAAGATTATCGTCGTAATATATACGATAAATAACTCCCGGATGACTCGGTACCCCTGACAATCCATTGAACAAACATAATCGGTAAGTCAAGAGTGTTATAAAGAAATTGATTGTTAACGTTACAAATAAATTCACATATTTGTCCTCGAACCTCTAAGTTAAATGGTTTCTGTGGACCTAACCATTCACCACCTCTGATATATGTAGAGTGAAACAGACTTCGTTTTCAGGTACAAGAAAGATAAGATGTCACACGGAGAATTGTAATTGATTTTAATAGAGTCACTTAAAATAATTTATGAAATTATTTGGAATTCGAAATTTTTCGGGGTGTTTATGAAATACAAGTAAGGATACTTTAATGGTTTTACCATAAATATTTGTTTATCCATACGTCCCAAATAAACATAAAAAGGGGTTGTATTTTGAGTCTAGTTTACTACATAAAAGATTTTGAAACAAATGTTTAGTTCTACAAAAGAAGGTCAACTTTATGGACAGCATAAAAGTCTTTTATCCCGTAAGACCGGAAACAGTCATTCCTGTAATTGTAACCGAGTTAAGTGTAGATGAAAATGAATTTTACAATCCTTTTGAGTAGACTTCTTCGTCTTTCACAACTCGTACTGTAAGTAATCTTACGTTGACTGTAAAAACGACTTTCATTTTGAAAGATTTTGTATTGAGTTGTAAAAAGACTATTCTTATGTATATCTCCGAACTTCGTAAAAATAACAATCGTACTAAGGAGAATCAAATTTGATAAACACTGATACCTCCTTCGGGATCACTAGATCTGTCGGTACAGTTTAATCGTAGAATTGTTCTAATTGTCCAGGAAGTCCCAGAAATCTTGAGTTTCCCCCCATGACTCCTCTTTCTTTCAAAGTAATAATATTGATGAGGGTTGTAGTAAATCTGTCAAGTAAAAGATGTCGGTCACAATGTCATATACAAAAGAGAACGTTACAGGCTATTCATCCGAAAATTCTCCATATTAATGTCGTGCAAACGTGCAGTGCCCTATCTAACTTTACTTTTACTGTTTTATCACGAACCAGGTAGACTCTACGAAATGTAGTGAAGTAAGCGTAAGATATTTATAACAGAGTACTTTTCACCAAAATCTCGACCGATGGAATGAAGGAGTCAAAAATGTAGAAATTATCGTCGGTTGGGGTATATATGTGTAATTGGACAGAATTCTTAGTCGAATTTTATAGAAAAGAGCAAACTCGATCACATTGTGGCTAGTTTTAGGTCCGTAAATCTCGTAACTCAATTATAACTTTAATCCGATCTCACGAGCGGTTTCGTCATTAACGTTGGAGAGGGACTTCACATACCATAATATAACTAAGGTCTAGGTAGTGAGGGTCGGTCAGTTGGTGAACTGAGAACTGTTACCGGCACCCTACATGTCGCCCATCCTTTGTAATCGCATAATCCCAAAGGGAGACCAAAGTGTGAGGTACAAAAGATTAAACTATACTTACCGACGACTTTAGACCTCATCTCCCATCTTTCTCACCAACCTTTCAAGTACTATACCTCTCAAAGAGTACTTTACAAAAAAAAAAAAAATCAAACACTAGTAGTGGAGCCGATAATTCGATTTATAAAGTTTAAGGAATTAGATATGAATATGGACAGTGTACTGATTATATGAAAATTACCCAGACAAAACAAGGGTAAACCCCTTGTTAACTCCCTTTTAATATCACTCCTTTATAACCTTTATAGAATTTATATTCACGTATATAGTAGAGAGATGCAGAAAGAGAGGTCAAAGACGGGAAAGGTAGAGTCTGATTTGTCATCTAGTAGGATACGGGTCACTTACCGACCTTCGAAGATGTTTTGACTCAGTCTAAAATCCATATTTGAGATCCGATTCCGGAGACACACTCTAAGACTTCGTGCCGATCAGGAATGTCAAGGTGAAAAGTTGACAACGAGTATTATCTGTCAGTGGGCAGAAAAAACTAGTCACACCTAAAACAAATCTAATTGAAATGGAACACTGTAATTAAAGAAGTAGTTCAAACACAGACACGCATGTAACCCACTACAAAGCCATATGTTCCTTCTTACTGTACCGGAAGGGTGGGAGTTCCATGAATTTTAGACCACCCTATCACTCCCGTAACATGTGTCCTTCTCAGACTGTACTAACGGTGACCCCCTTTCTTAACATCTTTTATAATAATCTCGTATTTTCTATTTAATTGAATAGACCCTTAACCGAGGTTTGAGTCTCCTGGGAATGAAATACCTGACCTTGGAGTAGAGTAATTAAATGAGTCTTGACGTGGACCACTACGAGTTAAAGGTTCAACTGTTCGTGGTACTTTTTCGTTTTAATAGTTTTCATGTGGGTCCTCCTAGTCTCGTTAGTCCTCATTTAGAAATGTCCCCCCTTTTTTTTTTCTTTTAAGCCACCCTGACTATGATTCACCCTTATTCCTCAGTACTAAATATTCTAAGATCTATTGACCAATAAGGGGATGGTCTCGCTCGTCCGTTAGTGTGTAAGAGGACTCCGATTATAATTACCAGAATTACAATATAACGTCATGACTGAAATTCTAAGTTGATTCTAAGAACCGGTCAAAGAAAGTCTTCTATTTCTGGATTTATATTTAATACGGTTTTGACTTTAGTAATAAAAACCGTGAACTACAGTAGGTCTACCTATTGTCATTCGTTGAGTTAAGTTATCCAATTGATTAAATCAACAGATCTCCATCCGAACGTCTACTAAATAGGACCGTTTGGGTGACCCTTTGTCAGACAAGTTCTAAAATACAAGGTGTTCTCAGTATAATTTTTGGGAGATTACGATTTTCGTCCATTGACTGTTGAGATGAAGTTTAAGAAGGTTCTTTACCGTGAAAGACAGGAAGAAAAGGGGTTTTTTAATACCAAGTCTCAACTTCGTTACTTATCCAGGTTTCGACAAAACTATTCGTGGAGGAATAAGAACGGACACCCTGTGGAACAGAGAGGGTGTAATTTTGAAATCCACCAAAACTTTAATTCACCTGAACTGAAGTTCTTGTTCGAAACTAAGATCACCTATTTTTCTTACACATGACGGAAAAATCCGAATGACTATGAGGTAAACAAGTAGACTTTTTCCCCTTTGTCATAGAGTGTCCTGACAATCCTTAAAATTTACTATTATCATTTTACCTTAATTTCTGCGAACAAGAAATCTTCTTTTCGATACTGACTGTCCGTCACATAATTTTTCGTCTCCGTAGCGAAACGACCGTCCCCAGGCATGTCAGTTTCGATAGCAAAAAGGTCATTAGTACATACCTTCACTCTCAACCTGGTTTTCTTCCAACTTACAGTTTTTTGACTACGAAAGTTTGACTACGACCTCTTCTTAGAACTCTCAGGGAACCTGTCGTTCCTCTAGTTTGGACAGTCAGGATTTCCTCTAGTTGTACCTTATAAGTAACCTGCCTGACTACGACTTCAACTTCGAGGTTATAAAACCGTTGGACGACACTCCTCGGTTTAATAACCTTTTCTGGGACCACGACCCTTTTTAACTCCCGCTCTCCTCTTCTACCACTGTCTCCTACTCTACCAACCTACCGTAGTATATGAGTTACCTGTACTTAAACTCGTTTAGGACCCTCTGTCACTTCCTGTCCCTTCGGACTGTACGGCGTCAGGTACCCCAGTATTTCTCAATCTGTGTTGAATCACTGACTTGTTAGTTGTCGTTATTGTTTTACAGTGACAGAACTGGTATTATCCAAGAACCAATAAAATATTAAGAAGGAAGTAAACGTTTTACCCCACGGTGGGAATAACTTGTCTCGATGTATTGGACAGTTTGAAACAAAAACTATGGCAGTCTCATATCAAGAAAGATAATCAGGATGTAAAATACATAATTGTTGATTACAACGTCAATGGATGACATAGCCTAGAGTAATAAATTGAGAATTAAATAAGATGTATAAATTATCATGATAAAGACGGAGAATGATCTTTATAATTCTAATAACTGACCCCCTTAAAAATATCTTTGTTTCCAGACACCACTCATTAAACAATAGATCTACTAATAACCTTGTGAGACCAGTTATTGCAAGTCCATTGTTTTCTACATAATTATACAGAGTCCAGATATTCAACAATTTATTAAACCTATATTTGACGTTAGTATCGAAGGATACCTGAGGAGTAAGTAATGGCTATAAATACTCTTCATAGTGGTTATGGAAAATCGAGGGGTTTAGATGTCAGGATCAAAAATCTATACGATCGAATAAAAATTACACTGATAACATAAAGCTTCTGATACTGTACCTAAGAGAGACTGACTTTTCAATTCAACTTACTTACTAAGGAATCTGAGAGTTTCAAATTATGTATCAACAAATTTCCTCAAAAGGCGTCCCAATACTCCTTTCAACGTATGTGTATTCTTTTATTCAGGTCCTTCTCGACCTTCATTAATTTCCCGACGTGTAGTAATACAATGATTTACTTACACTGGATGTATACAACTGTTCGTAAAGTCACCCTTCTGGTCGTCTCTTCCATCAGTACACCACTCAGTACTCTTATGTAATATAAACTTAAATTCTCTCCTATAAAAACTTACCTTTACAACCCTTGTTTCTTTGTCTTTAATTTTATTGAGTTACAATTAGTTCCTTCTCAATTATATAATCAAACCTCATATCATACAGACGTCTTATAGGAAAGGGTTTTCATTTCTTTCTCACGATATTTTCTTTACTAATTCGTTTCAATTAGAAAATAGTTTCTTCTGTAGAAGTCAATTTCAGGAGTGACATCATCATCCTTCGTCTTCCTTCATACCTCAAAGTATGACGGTGAGTGTCGTCGTAATATTTACATCAAATGTCCGGTCCTTAAGTTTAAAGATTACATTTCCGAATACACATCGTGGAAATTTTACTCCTGCAAAATAAACTAATTGACCTTGGCACTTTTAAGGGAGGTTGTACAACACACTTATATTAAAACACACATTCAAAAACACATTAAAATACACAAGGTGTATTAATAAGTCCCACGTACCAAAAAATTTCCATAACTAACTGAAACAACGAAGTTAAACTCGACAAATAAAACCCAGAAATGGGACGGTAAAATACCGACAATATTGTGGAAAAGTAAAATAATCTTTAACCTTTAGATAAAAATTACTGTCTTTAACAGGTTATTCCTATAAAAACTTTCAATTAAAAAGATTAGGAACCATACACAATAACCAAAGAGGTCAAACACCGTAACGAACTTTATAACATTTTGTCTGACTTCGTATCGTTTGTGGTACGTTAAAATCAACTCCTCTTGTATAAACAATTGTTGTCAATTTTTTTCATTAGTAAAAAGAACATGATCTCTTTTTCGATATCAAAAATTGTCAATAAAAGTGTATATAAAATTATTCTCCTTATATTGGTTTCTTCACAAAGATTTATCATCTTATTTACTACTTTTTAATCTTATATCACTGATAATAACCCTGTTACCTATCATTTAATATCTGACACATAAATTCAACCTAACACGTTTCTACAAAATACAAAATGAAAATTCTTAGATGAAAAAATATTTTAAATTTAGCCTCAACTTAGTCTTAAATTCACTATAATCTGATTTACCTATGTGTTAAAGAAAAAGTCTTTTTATCTATGAAATTTACATATATCACTATCTATAATTTTTTAACTGAAACGTATAAGTATGACGGTAAATTTTATGTCTCTATACTTACATTACCTTTACCAAGTTAATTATCTAAGGTTTTATAAATTTACGGTGACTATATCCGATAGGTTACCGTGGGGTGAGGTCACAAGAACGGACCTCTTAGGGTCCCTGTCACCTCGGTCCACCCGACAGTAGATACCCAAGCGTGGCTCAGTCTGTGTTGACTTCGTTGAATCGTCGTCGTCGGTATCCAAGTGATGTGTATACATTAATCAAAATATAAACTTTGACTATAAAGGTACAAATAAAATCCATAAAAAAAACTCTAACATTACGACAAAGGACTCACTTTGCTATACTTAGTCAATACTTGATTTGAATAAAACTAATATTGAGACCGAAATCTTGAGAGTTCTTCTCGACGAGAGAACTCGTTTACTAGTCGTAGTGACTTCAACAACATTTTATATTATTTTGACCCATTTTGGACCAATATGAGTAAGTCGTTATCTACTCAAGTAATTTAGTAAAATGGAATTTACATCCCGTGCATCTTATTTTACTTATTTTTACAGAAATTACTTGTTTACACCTTTTTTACTTTCACTATCAGTGAATAAGTACAGGTTGAGAAACACTGGGGTACCTACACCGGGTGGTTCGAGAAGACAGATACCCTAAAAGATCCGTTCTTATGACTTCACCATCGGTAACGAAAGAGGTCCCCCAAAAGGGTTAGGTTCCTAGTTTGGACCCAAAGGACGTAAGGTCCGTCTAATAAGTGGTAGACTCGGTAGTATGATAACTGATTTCGACTATCAATACAAGTAATATCGTCAAAGAAGTCTCATCTTTTCTATTTAACTTTTTGCCTTTGTGGTCAAAAATATTTATAAAGAGAGTTACTATTGTGAAAATTAAATGTAACAAGAGGGACACACTTTACGTGTTATCCAAGACAAAAATAAAAGTACTATGTAAAAATCCTGTCTTTAAACAGAGATATTTAATAAAACCCCACCTAGTGTTTATATACGGTCAGACTATACGAAACAAGAAAAATTGGATAATCCATCGTCACGAAGGGTCCACAGTGATCACCATTTCTTAGACGGACGGTCTCGTCCTCTGTGTCCAAACAAGGGACCCCAGTGTTTTTGGGGGATCTCTTTCTTTACCGTTGGACAAGGTCCTAAGAACGGACCTTTTAAGGCACCTGTCTCCTCGGACCGTTCGATGTCGGGTACCCCAGTGTTTCTCTGTGTTGACACATGTGTCGTCTGTGTAATATATATTCATTGGACCTTACGATAAAGATCCAAAATCAGTGGTCTTTGTCTATTTAACTGGTTCTTTTAGCCCTAACTCGTTTACAGAACAACCTCTGGTTCACACCGAACTACCTTCGTCACACGGGATAGACCGACAGTAAATGGACCATGAAGCATAAATCTTGAGGGTACCCTCACTAATTTGTCAAGTAAGGTTTGCTTACTGCAAAGGTAAGACTATAGTCGACTTCTCACCCCTCTTCTCTTCTTACATAATCACCTCTAAGATTCTGAGACCCCATGAAAACTAAAAGGGATTTTACGAGATCTCTACTATGAGGAATTAAAATTCGGATCACTTTCAGAATAAAAGGATCACTTTCAGTGAGTCAGTACAGGCTAAGAAACGTTGGGGTACCTGATGTTGTCAGGTACGTCAAGAGGTCCGGTCTTATGGCCTCGCCCATCGGAACGGGAAGAGGTCCCCTAGAAGGGTTGGGTCCCTAGTTTGGACCCAGAGGGCGTAACGTCCGCTGGACCTGAATTAATAGAAGATACCTACATTCAGGAAGACGACAGGGGCGTATGACTTCAGTCCAATCACTCCAGAGGGGTACAATAAACACTCCTTAAACGACTAGTAAGGGGAATCGTAGAAACTTCATTATTCAAAAGACGATTCATCACTGGAGCTCAAATCGTAAGTACGTCTGTTTCGTATAAACAATACGGACCTAATAAGACGGGAACACGCATCTTTTTAGTAGAGTAATCGTGAATTAACCTTGTCATCTTATCAATGTTTGATCCTTTGTTTACGTTTTAGTAAGTTTATAAGGTCTATATAAATAATTATTATGAAAGTATAGAGGTACATGAGAAATGGAGTCTATTAACGGTCTATTTATGTTATGTCCTAAAACCCAAATGTTCGTCGTTGTATTTTGTTCCTTTAGTGTCGTGTAAAACCATATCTGACGATACTCTTTGTTCGTGAAACTCAATATTGGACAGAATAAAAGTCGGATACGATAGGCAACATCGACTTGAAAAGATATACTTTAGTGTGGAAGTCAACTTATAAAATTAAAATATGTAATTCACGGTATCCATTGTTATTAATAGAATGAGACGGAAGATCCTGATAACTCCGGTAACACCGACGAAAATCCTGAGTCTTTTGTAGAAGTCAAAACGAGTCGACTTACCAGTTCTCTTAGGAAAGGTCGATTAGTCCAACCGTCCAAATAGAACACTCTTTGAGACGATAGAATCCGTAGGGGTGTGAACGAACGGGACCTATACGACATTTCTTTTTACCGTACTCTCTCTAAAGCTTGAGTAGTCTAAGCGAGAGTAAAAATTTAGAGGACAACTCAGTCAAATGGAGTCTCCGTCAGTCGACGAGTAAAATGCCTCCAAAGACTATGAGACCCATACAATGGGGTTCTGACCTGTACCGACACGGAAGTGAGGCACGGCTCCGAACCTCTGGTTTTGTTCCAGCGTCAAGAAAAGAACGAGGGTCGACACATCGCGTCCGATCTCCGACGACGCGCTCTGGTTCTGAGGGACCCACGTCTCGAAAAAGACAGAGAGACTACCTGGAAACTTTCAATAAGTTGAACAGAGGAAGTGAAGGTAGTAGACTTTCTGCTACAGTTCCCTTGATTTACCCAGTGATGTTTTTGTCAGAAATTTTACTAAGAGGTGTGGGTCATTCGGGCGTCACTAACAATCCAATACTAATAATGACACCAGTAAGTGACCCAAAAGAGACTAGTGTTTCGTAATTCCGTCAAGAAGAGTAAATTGACCTTTGTGACGGTTTCGAGTGAGAGAGAGGACCAATTAATGTTATCGGTAGGGAGGCGTCTGCGTTCCGGTCCCACTGACTCTAGAGACCTTTTCCGGGGTACTTTTCGTTGGTAGAAAGGGTGTGGTCAAGGTTTGTTGAATGACACACCGTCTAACTCCGATTTAGTATTGACAATTGTCCTTTTATTATCGGACAAGGTCCATTCCTTAACGGACGATGTTGTCCGTATGACGAAGGAAAGAGGACTGCTTTCCAACACTCGTTCCTCTTTTCATCTCGAGTCTCCTTAAACATCTCAAATAAATAGAGTCTAAATGGTTGGAGTAGAAAGCAGATGAACACTACGTCACCTCACCGCCCCGTCTCCTTTCAGTCTTAACAAGAAATTAGTGAGACAGTGGAGTCAGTCCCACCCCCTCTTTTAAGAGGTGGAACTGGTACCACATACGTTTCCATCCTTCCATGGAGTAGCCGTCGGTATTCTATAGGACCGGGTGGATGTCATAAGGGTCTCCGTATCAAAGTCAACCTACCTACGACTGCTTCCGTAATAGATGTAAAAGAGATATTTCAACATTCGTATCGGTTCGGTATCAAGGGTGTTTGTAACTGTGTCTTTACACGGAGAACACTCCCGACAAGTATTACTTACTAAGAAGCCCGTACAGAAACAGGAGACACTAAAACTTTGTGAGAATTAACGTGGGTATAATTAAGTAATACACTTTTGTCCACAGACGTGACGGAACAATAAGACGACAGAAGTCAGAGAAGTCCTACAAGCGCAAGACAGGGAAGTGAAATTCACTAGACTTGTTGTGGTCACAGAAAAGATAGAAACTTCCACTTTTGGACAACGTAGAAGTATACTTCATTCACACATAACCGGTACTCGGTGGACTTTACTTCGATATTACGTTTGTACTCCAAATTCCACGATCCAAAATTCATTTGTTCTCTACCCGGCTACATCAAGAAAGTCATCATTAACAGAGAAGGTTTAGTTATCATTCAGTTACTGGAACTTTCCGCCCAACCATAAACATGATGATTGTACTTACGAAAATAAATAAAGAAGTATTTACTTCGTTACAGACGTTTCTGTTACCCAGCTAGAATGACGGATCGAGGTTAACTATTACACCCATAACTAAAACACTCGGGAGGAATAATGAGGTCCTTATTCCTTAGTTACAGAAGTCACTAAAAAAAAAATAGTATGTATCTTTCGTCTAAACACAATTTCTTTAAGAGGTAGTCGTAAAGTTTCGACATCGTCCGATCCGTTTTAGATATCTACACGAGACTATACTTCCAGTTCATTCTGTACAACCGCTTAACACAGTAGAACAATACTAGGATTGGGATAGAATATTTTGATAATTTTATACTTTAACAGAAGTCCGTACCAACCGGTCGATTGACGTTTATAACTATCGTGACGTAATTGTTTGAAGAATCGTAGATCCAAGACGTAATCCCAACATGTACGTACTGACACGCGTAAATCACAGAGATATCTTACCTTTGGGACGTTAAGTCATGTACAGGGTACGACGGTAAAGGACTTGTAGACGGAGTCAAGGAACTATTCACCGAGAAATATCACTACCATAGAATCTCCTTCTAACTTTCGGTTCGATGATATACATAGTCGAATAATCGTGTTACCCATTTTAGATGTTAACAAGGACAAAAGGTCCAAGACCCGTTTCAAGAAATGGTCATGAATAGTAAATTGGTTATATTGATACTATACGACCCGTACTCTCAAGACTATAAGTCATTAACTTGTTCGATGTACCTCTTTTTTACTGTACCGTAATATTTAGAATGTTTAAAAAGGGTATGTAAAAGAAGGGGGACATACCTTATAAGAAGAGATCTCTCGGGAAACCGAATGAAGAGTAATTATAGAGAAGAGACAAAAGGTACTCTTAACGAAGGGAAAGGATGAATTTTGACACTGAAAGGGATGAGAATTAACACAAATTATGGTAAATTATAAGAATGTAAATTTAATAAAAAAAGGGAGGGGGTCGAACCTATATGATCTTAGAACACACGACACGAGGAAGTGAGTCTACACAGACTGAGAAACGTTGGGGCACCTGGCATCGGGCGGTCCGAGGAGACAGACCCCCTAAAGGGTCGGTTCTTACGACCTCACCCAACGTCAAGGAAGGATGAGGTCCTTCAGAAGGGTTGGGTCCCTAGTTTTACCGTAGAGGATAAACTGTCCACCCAAGAAATAGTGATTACGGTGGACCCTTCGGGTATTATCCTTTAATAAAAAGGTATTTCCTTTTAAACGTAAGGAACTTTTGAAAAATCCCTGATCATCCGGGAATTGCACCTCTTCCTTTACCGTTCGGTGAGGTCCTAAGAACGGACCTCTTAAGGACCTGTCTCCTCGGACCGTCCGATATCAGGCACCCCCAGTGTTTTTCAGTCTGTGTTGACTCGCTGACAGTGAGTGAGTGAGTCCGTGAATTCTTTATCATCAATTTACTTAAATAGGATTTACCCGACTCAGTCAATATCCTACTTCACACTCATAACAAGTCTCATGTAGTAAACTCATTAATCAACTTGTATGTAATATACCTAGCATATGGGTTATTCTAAGGTATAGGGAACATCAAAAGTTATAACTTAATATATATAAAAAGGTGTGGCACTTACACAGATAGTTTAACAACCTAACGTATTTAAACACCTCTCGTACAAGTCTGAATCGCAACACAAGAACCCTCTTGTTTCTTTGGGAGGTTCCGTATCCTTCAAACACCCAAAATATGACTGAAGAGTTGTCAAGTTTACTTACACCTCTTTCGAACTGACGTAGATTCAATTGTATAACTTTGACAAAACATAAGACCGAAGGTTACATCTGGCCATTGTTCAATTACTAAACACAAAGTTTGTGAGATCCTTCAACTAAGGGTATTGTAGACGTGTCCGAGTAACGGAACCCCTTCTGTATTTGAAATTTGGCACACACCCATTTAGCTATAATGTTTACTAAAATCTCGGAAGATGGGCAAAAAAGAATAAGAATACCGGACATATATAGTGTACGTACGTGTCCGTATGCACGTGTGCACCCATGTGTGTGTGTGAGCACGTATGACCTTCTCCTTCTCCTCTCGGGCCGATCCCTTTCTCTGAACGTCAAGTGGGGAACTCGTATTGAACCTTACTGAAAAAAGTACAAAAAAGTGTCTTATTCACATCGTCATATCGTATACATTATCAAAAAGAAAATTGGTCAACTTTGTAAAAGGATATATTAATAGGTATCGATCTATTAAGATATTCTATGGTTCATAAAAGTCGTAAATAATAGACTTTATTTACAGTGATTTCAATACCTATGACTCATCTACATATGTTTCAATATGGTCTCACTTTGACATCCTTTATACAACGATAGGGTATACCTCTTATTAATAAGTTACCTAAAAGTTATAATTTTTTTTGGGATTAAGATCATATGTAAGTCTTTAAATCTTCCCTCACATGTGATATGTCTCAACTTTTATAAAAGTCTTTATTATTGTGAAACATAAAAGTTTAAAGACTCGGTGATAAAATTTTATATTCAGTTAAAACTCAAAAAATTTAGTGACTTGCAGAAATTTTTTACTCGGAAATATTGTTTTTCACAATAAAAAGAGTTCATTATGAATTAAACGGAACACTAAATATTTTGTTGATTAATTAATTTTTCAGAAACCCTTATTAATAACCAATCGCTGTAGTCTGTAAATGATGTCATTATTTAATAAGAATAAAATTTTCGGGTATGAGTCTTTTATTATCATTATTACTTATTTGAATTTTTTACGTTTCTAAATCCGTCCTTTCTATTATGAAACTTTTGGAGTGAATTATGAGTCAGTCAAAAGTATACGTCAAAACAATGTTAAACTCAAGTTAATTAGATCTTGATTAAAAAAAAATTTATCCTATTATTCACGATACTCAAATAAAGGAAACCACTGAATGTATTGTATCTCTAACCCTCCACCAAGAAACAAGAAACAGGAAAAAAAAAAGGACACAATTTGAAAGTACATTAAAGGTTCGATTTATAGACTAAAAAGTTGACGAATCTTCTCTATTTTTTCGGAAGAAGTCACTAGTTACGTTTCTTTATCTCCTTTTGTTGTCTTACCCTTTCTGATCTCTAGAGAAGTTCTTTTAATCTCTATGGTTCCCTTGTAAAGTACGTTTCTACCGGAGCTATTTCTTGTCTTTACCATACCTGGATTGTCTTCGTCTTCTATAATTCTTCTCCACCGTTCTTATGTGACTTCTTGACATGTTTTTTCTAGAAGTACTGGGTCTATCAGTACTACTACACTAGTGATTAGATCTCGGTCTGTAGAACCTTTCACTTCAGTTCACCCGGAATCTTTCGTAGTGATGCTTGTTTCGATCACCTCCACTA
>SJYO01030260.1:29989668-30011239 GCA_006410555.1 Capra ibex | reverse complement strand
GGTTAGGGTTTCTTTCCGTTACGGTTTCCTACGAGTTTGATGACGTGTTAACGTGAGTAGAGTGTACGATCATTTCATTACGAGTTTTAAGAGGTTCGGTCCGAAGTCGTTATACGCTTGACACTGGAAGGACTACAAGTCCGACCAAAATCTTTTCCGTCTCCTTGGTCTCTAGTTTAACGGTTGTAGGCGACCTAGTACCTTTTTCGTTCTCTCAAGGTCTTTTTGTAGATAAAGACGAAATAACTGATACGGTTTCGGAAACTGACACACCTAGTGTTATTTGACCTTTTAAGAAGTTCTCTACACTTATGGTCTGGTGGATTGGACGGAGAACTCTTTAGACATACGTCCAGTCTTTCGTTATCAATCTTGACCTGTACCTTGTTGTCTGACCAAGGTTTATCCTTTTCCTCATGCAGTTCCGACAAATAACAGTGGGACGAATAAATTGAATATACGTCTCATGTGGTACTCTTTGCGACGTGACCTTCTTTGTGTCCGACCTTAGTTCTAACGGTCCTCTTTATAGTTATTGGAGTCTATACGTCTACTGTGGTGGGAATACCGTCTTTCACTTCTCCTCGATTATTTTTCGGAGAACTACTTTCACTTTCTCCTCTCGCTTTTTCAACCGAACCTCGAGTTGTAAGTCTTTTACTTCTAATACCGTAGACCAGGGTAGTGAAGTACCCTTTATCTACCCCTTTGTCACCTTTGTCACAGTCTGAAATAAAAACCCCCGGGGTTTTAGTGACGTCTACCACTGACGTCGGTACTTTAATTTTCTACGAATGAGGAACGTTCTTTTCAAAACTGGTTGGATCTGTCGTATAAACTTTCGTCTCTGTAATGAAACGGCTGATTCCAGGTAGATCAGTTCCCATACCAAAAAGGAGACCAGTACATACCTACACTCTCAACCTAACACTTCTTCCGACTCACGGCTTCTTAACTACGAAAACTTGACACCACAACCTCTTCTGACAACTCTCAGGGAACCCGACGTTCCTCTAGGTTGGTCACGTAAGATTTTCTCTAGTCGGGACCCTAAAGAAACCTTCCTTACTACGATTTCGACTTTGAGGCCATGAAACCGGTGGAGTACGCTTCTCAACTGAGTAACCTTTTCGGAGACTACAACCCTCCCTAACCCCCGTCCTCCTCTTCCTCTGCTGGCTCCTACTCTACCGACCTACCGTAGTACCTGAGCTACCTACACTCAGACTCACTTGAGGTCCTCTACCACTACTTGTCCCTCCGGACCGCACGACGCTAAGTACCCCAGTGTTTCTCAACCTGTGCTCACTCGCTGACTTGAATTGATCTAAAAAATTTTATATATATAAGTTCTTCTAACCGGTGATTTATGTATACGATATTATCAAGTCTCTTTGATTTTATACAAAAATGTAAAAAATTTTTAGACATTTTTGTATGTGACATAATAACCTTATTGTTTTAGACCGTCCTTCGTAAATCATTATATTGTTTCTAATCGTCTGAGTAAGTGTTTATGGTCAGAGAAGTCCACAGAAGAACTCGTAGTAGGAGTCATAACAAAACAGAAGAAACATTTTTAGTCTAAAACCTCTTCCTTTACCGTTGAATGAGGTCATAAGAACGGACCCTTTAGGGTACCTGTCTCCTCGGGTCACACAAACGGTTCTCAACCTGTACTAGATCACTGATTTGTTGTCGTCCACAGAAGAACCCGTAGTGGGAGTTAAAACTAAACAGGAGAAACATTTGAGTTTAAAAATTTTCATGAATTCTGAAATATATCTAAAATTCTTTATAAATTGTCGTGGGAATTAAACCTCTTCCAATTATACTCTCCAATAAGGACTTACTATGGATGTGAAATAGAACACTTTATTTTATAAACTCCTTATGTAACTCAACACCTCACCTCCGTTGTCTTAGGATCTTACCCCATCCAGAGATAACCTTCACCTCACTTTCCGTTGGAAAGTTTCATCTTATCTCTGAAGATATTCTCTTCCGTCTCTTATTTGTTGACTCAGTCCTACCGGAACGGCTCTGACCTCCCGGACGACTTGACTACCCATAACGTCTTTTACTGATTTTTGTCCTCGTCTACCTGACCGACTTAGTGTCTGTGTCTACCCGCTTACACCACCTACCTTCTTGTCTCCTTTCCAATTAGATCCCCGAGGGAGACCCTTGTCAGAGTCCCTTAGAATACGTGACTCTAATTCTATTGGGACTCTTGTTGCTAAAACTGAATTTCTTGTCTGATTTTCTAAAACCCAGTATCGGGTTCCTAAATACCTGAAGGGTTCACGGAGTCCGTCGGACTGTCACGTCCTCTGAACCCAAACTAGGGTACATCCCTTCTAACTCTTCCTTTACCGGTGGGAGAGGTCCACCTCTTAGGGTACCTGTCTCCTCGGACCGTCTGATGTCAGGTACCCCAGCGTAGTCTCAGTCTGTGGTGAGTCGGTGATTTGTTATTTTGTTGTCAACACCAACCACCTCCCATTCTGTCTACCGACGTGTTTCCAAGGACTGTCAGCTCCTAAGTTCCTCGGACGGAAGACTTTGACCTCCCTGGCTACTTCGCCGACGTCTGATTCGACAGGTTCAAGAAGTGTAGGTCCGTTTATTTGACTCTGCGGAATCTACCACGTTCCATTAGATTGACCAGGACAAACATCACCACAGCTACGGTATCTATTCAATTTGTGACTCCTTCCCAGACTTTAGGGCTGAGAGAATTTTTATAAAAACGGACATCATGTATGACTTCACTACTCACTCGTGGTACTCAACTCTCGTTTTTCGAGGAGGGTGACACACAGACGGGAAGGGCTCACTGGTTCTGGACAAGTGTCATTACTCACTAAAGAACCTCGAGGGTCTTCTGACAGTCACACACTTTGGATGAATCGGGGTAGTCAAGTGAATGAGGGTCTACGCAGAAACTGGGGATAAGGATTCAAACGTGTAGACGAAATATATGATACGTCACGTGTATCTAGTCCGGTGAAGTAAAGGACGGAGGGAGATGGGAACGATCAGGTTAAAAAAATCAAGACGAGTTTGAGGAGAATACACTCCGAACTAGTAGAGGTTATTAGGAGCTGAGGCCGTCCCGTCACACATATCAATTCACGGTCCAAGGCAAGGCAAGTACGACAGATGACAGAGGACACCCTGAGTGCACTTAAAACAGAGGGATTGATCTTCCATTTTAAGACTACCTTCGACGATACAAATTCCTTACAAAGTCAGAGGTGGGGACCTTTTCCTTTACCGTTGGGTGAGGTCATAAGAACGGACCTCTTAGGGTACCTACCTCCTCGAACCACCCGATGTCAGGTGCCCAGTGTTTCTCAGCCTGTGCTGACTTGCTGAAGTGAAAGTGAAAGTGAGAGGTCCCGACGGTATAGGGTCCGCATCTTGTATGCAACTGGTTTACGTTCAACAATATAAAGGGTGTAGAGGTAAGTCATGTTTTCTATTTTGTCATTCTATTCACCAAATATCAGAAGCTAGAGTATCAAAGAGATCGAGGGAATTGTACAAGATAAAAAAATTTGTTCCCGTTATGATCCTTCGTCGACAAGAACGGAACTGAAACACTGTGAAACCGGTAGAGTCTCGAGACATTAACACAAGGAAGTGGACATTTTACTACCACAACCGGAATAAAGACATTAAGGTAGTGTCCAAATTACGAATTAATCTAAATTTTTCCTCGACACAACGACGGACACAGAATGTCTGAAGGTAATTTCGTAGATAAGTGAGTTTACAAATAATTCATAGAACAAATAATTTATAAAGGATAGTTGGAAATTGATACGATCCGGACTCTCCCATCTCACTAGGGAGTATCCTCCGGTCTGGGTCCTGAGAACCTCTATTAACGGACGTCGAACCATGACAACAAGGGTCCTCACCAGGAGAGTCAAAGTCATGTCAAGTCAGCGAGTCAGTACAGGTTGAGAAACGTTGAGGTACTTGGTGTCGTGCGACCCGGAGGGACAGGTAACGGTTGAGGACCTCAAATGGGTTTGAGTCCAGGTAACTCAGCCATTACGGTAGGTTGGTAGAGTGTGAGACAGCAGGGAAAGAGGAGGGCGGGAGTTAGAAAGGGTCGTAGTCCCAGAAAAGTTGACTGAGTCGAGAAGCGTAGTCCACCGGTTTTATAACCTCAAAGTTGAAGTTAGGGTCAGGAAGGTTACTTGTGGGTCCTGACAAGAGGAAATCCTACCTGAACAACCTAGATGAACGTCAGGTTTCCTGAGAGTTCTCAGAAGGGGTTGTGGTGTCAAGTTTTCGTAGTTAAGAAGCCACGAGTCGAAAGAAATATCGGGTCGATGTAGGTATCGGAACTGATCTACCTGGAAACAACTGTTTCATTACAGAGACGAAAACTTATACGATAGATCCAACCAGTATTGAAAGGAAGGTTCGTCATTCGTAGAAAATTAAAGTACCGACGTCAGTGGTAGACGTCACTAAAACCTCGGTGGTTTTTATTTCAGACTGTGACAAAGGTGACAGAGGGGTAGATAAAGGGTACTCAATATCCCGGTCTACGGTACTAGAAGTAAAAGACTTACAACTCGAATTTCGGTTGAAAAAGTGAGAGGAGAAAGTGAAAGTAGTTCTTCAAGAAATGGTGTGTAGTTGTACTTAGACGGTGCCCATAAGTGCACAAGGGTTAGGACTTGGGGTTATGTTATAACATTTCATTTTATTATTATTATNCTCGGTGGTTTTTATTTCAGACTGTGACAAAGGTGACAGAGGGGTAGATAAAGGGTACTCATTATCCCGGTCTACGGTACTAGAAGTAAAAGACTTACAACTCGAATTTCGGTTGAAAAAGTGAGAGGAGAAAGTGAAAGTAGTTCTTCAAGAAATGGTGTGTAGTTGTACTTAGACGGTGCCCATAAGTGCACAAGGGTTAGGACTTGGGGTTATGTTATAACATTTCATTTTATTATTATTATTCCCTTTTTTTCTTATTGATTTTTTTTATTTTTATTTTTCCCATATAACTTTTTTTTTCAAGAAATCAAGAAGTGAAAGACGGCATTCCCACCACAGTAGACGTAAAGACTCCAATAACTATAAAGAGGGTCGTTAGAACTAAGGTCGAACACGAAGTAGGTTAGGTCGCAAAGAGTACTACATGACACGTATCTTCAATTTATTCCTCCCACTGTTATATGTCGGAACTACATGAGGAAAAGGATAAACCTTGGTCAGACAACAAGGTACCTGTCAAGATTGACAACGAAGGACTGGACGTATATCCAAAGAGTTCTCCGTCCAGCCCACCAGACCATAAGGGTAGAGAAAGTCTTAAAAGGTTTCAAATAACACTAGGTGTGTCATTTTCTGAAATCGTATCAGTTATTTCGTCTTTATCTACGAAAGGACATTGAGAGAACGAAAAAGTTACTAGGTCGCCTACAACCGTTAAACTAGAGACCAAGGAGACGGAAAAGATTTTGGTCGAACTTGTAGATCTTCAAGTGCCAAGTGCATAATGACTTAGGACCGAACCTCTTAAAGACAAGACATCCCCGTCGTAAACCTCTTCCGTCACTGTGGGTGAGGTCATGAGAACGGACCTTTTAGGGTACCTACCTCCTCGGACCTTCCGACGACAGGTACCCCAACGACTCCCAAGTTTTGTTGACTTCACTGAATCGTCGTCGTCGTCCCCGTCGTAATCATAGTGGACCGTCGAACAGTCTTTACGTCGAGTACATCTGTATCCTTTGGTCTTCAGAAGCTACACCTAAGGTCCTTAGCACAATAATTGTTCGAAGACGACGTGTTACTCAACTCTTGGTCACCACTCTACGACGAATCAACGAGTCAGCACAGGTTGACAAACACTGGTGTACCTACATCGGAGGGTCCGAAAAGACAGGTACCCTGAGAGATCTGTTCTTATGGCCTCACCCCCCGGTAACAGGGGAGGTCTCGTAGAAGGGCTGGGTCTCCAGTTTGAGTGCAGAGGATACAAAGGACATAACGTCCACCTGAGAAATGACCGACTCGGTAACCCCTTCGAATTTTGTGATTAAACCACAGTCTGATTGGGGAGAAAAGATGACCGTTAAGTCCAAGTTGATGAACTTAGAAACTCAGAGCAAAAGGGGAAAAACTGTTTATCCCTAAGACGTTCCAGACACGAAGACGACGACGACAACAACAACGAAAAAAAAAAAAAAATTACTATCATTTTAACCCATAACCAGTTCGTACGTTGTGCTATAGACCGGGTCTCCCATGTCCACAAACACCTTAAAGAATTATCGTAGGAATTTACTGCTTTGACTAAAATAATAAGTTAACCTCAAGTCTACAGTAATAAAAGTTAAAAAAAATTTAAAGTTTACTCCACTTTAACTACAGAATTAAACTCTAAATCCATGAATTAAAGTTCTATCGGACCAAATACTAATTTTTAAGTTTAGAAATATGTAACTAGACTAACAATATTCATACAACCGTATAACTAAAGTGTGTCACATAAGTCACATGTGTGGGGATGCCTGGTGTCTCCTTATAGAAAGGAAGGAAGACAATAACGGGGTTCAGTACAAAATCGTTTCAAACTAATTTCATCTCGGAAATAATTTCAAATTTTCTTGAAAGTGCTCACTTTAAATGGACACCTTGGCTGTGGACTTAGTCTCACTACTTTAGTAGTGGTCGTGGGATCTTCAGGGAGAGAAGGACAACCTGGAGGGGTTGGGCAGACATTCGAGACGGGATTTAAGGCTACGGAACCTACTCCAAACAGTCAAAACCTTGGACGATATATAACTTAGTACGTTAGTCGTAAACAGAACGAAGACAAAAGCTATAACACAAACCCTCTAAGTGCGCACAAAGAACGTACGTCGCTATTCAATGAAGCAAGAATAAAGAGATACGGACTTTCGTGAATTTTTTTAGTTTCCTTATATATCTCTTAAATTAGGTCCTTAGTCAAATGTTTTCTCACTTCTCCCTAAAATCTTGTGGACACTTACAGACCCGGGGCTTGTATAAACTCAAAGACGAAAGTCTGAATCAGTGATTTACCTAAAAGAACCACCACCACACGGTCAAACGAGTCTTCTGGGGACGGGTCTGTACTATCGGAAAGACTAGAAAACTTTTATTAGAAAAGAAAAAATTTTTTTATTAAATAAATAAAATTAACCTTCTATTAATGAAACGTTATAACACTACCAAAAACGGTATGTAGGTATATAAGAACGAAGAAAAACAATTGGACTTAGACAACAAAACATGATTTCTTAGATAAGAATTTCTTATCAGAGTTCTTTCCTTTCGTAAGTCATATTCGTACTTAGTGTCTCCATGTGATCTCTAAATTGACTTTGATTTTGGATTAAATGGATGGGCGTGAGGACGGGACAGGTCATTTAGTTCTATAAATTCACTCTATAAACCCTTCCCAAAGTATAGTAGTCCTTATTAACGTGTAACTGTTATTATAACTTTGTGACAAAGAACGGGTATAGATTGTACTCGAAAGGTGAAAACTTCACATTAATCTACAAACCTTGACCCTACCCCGTTGTCCTTTCCCTCCGAGAAAGGTTCTTTAACCAAGGTCCTGGGTCTTAAATTTAACTGCGAAAATTGTGGGTGTATTGGTACACAAGAAGAGAGAAACACAAAGTAATGTTCGGAATATTTACTAGTAATGACTTTTCTGTAGAACTCCATTTAACGTGTCTTGTAAACTTATATGAATGAACGGAGGACATCTTAGCAACATTCTAAGTTTAAAATCATTGTGGTGAATTGAAGACACCATAGATATTCCATTTAGACCTAAGATCGTCGTCGAGGAAATACCATTGTAATGGTCTATTACAATACAATATCGTTAAATCTAAATTAGTCTACGTAAGTGAAGTCAAGTCTCGGTTTACAAAAAACAGACCCAAATAGACAACAGTATAGTTTATAAGTCACTAAAAAGGGTAGAAGAACGGTAACGGTTCTGTCTTTACATATCTTTACTTGTAATACCCGTACTTACTACACATTGAATTAAATCATACGTATTAGCTACGTATAAGATTTACTACAAAATTACATGACATTTTTATCGTAAACAATAAATTTCATAGTTCATGGACCTCCTTTTTATGTAAAATACGGAATATTACTTTATGTCTTTCTCAGTCGTCATTTATAAGTTTGTATAAGTTACATCAATTTCAATAAATATTAAAATGTAATACGTAGGGGTCTCTAAATCTTTCATTACAAAGGTATAAACATAATAACGTGACAACTTCTTTTAGTTTAATATTTATGTATAGAATTGAGTAGACGTATAAAATTAAGAGATCTTATTTACCGTTCTAAAAAGAATTTACCTTTTTTTTAAAAATTCAGGTTAACTTTTTTGACTTTCTCTAACAAATTTTTCGTGATATGTCATTGTCCAAAAACGACTGACTAGTTTACATTTATCAAATAAATACAGATACGATACTATAGTTTGTTTACTCATAGTAGTGTAAACTGACTGTAGATCGATATATGTCTTAACTTTTACTAATATAAAATCTTCCACATTATCTTGACGTGACACCAATGTAAAAGAGTTTTAGTATTATTTGGACTTTGATAATTTAAAGTATTGACACTTTAAAGACCTATGGAAAACTAAGTCTGTGGTCGTGATAAAATGTCTTTTTACAAACACACATATATATCAAAAGAATTGACAGATAATCACATGAAAAGAAGTATTAATTCAACTTACGACAGTAGGGGACGAATTTGGATTACATCTTATTCACTTTATTAAAAACAAACCAACTCAAAGTAAATTTTTATATCTGTGACATAGAAGGAGTATATAAATCCTTACAGATTCTTTATCTACTTATTTAATTGTTTTATTAATGTAGTTAAGGGTCGGGGTTTACAAGTCTTGAATAAAACCAAAATGGATTCAGTCATCGAATATTTAAAAATAGTGACAGTAAAAGACAGTTAAACACTTAGACTCCTGAAATACTTAATAACAACGACTAAAAGATATCGATTACAAGAGTGTCTGATACAAGGTATTATAAGATAACAGGAACTCAATCAGAATCTAATTATCATTTTCCTGTCAAATCTTTACCTTCTATCTCTTGTCTCCCTGGTAAATCACAAGAAAGTCAAGTCAAGTCAGCGAGTCAGGACAGGTTGAGACGTTGGGGTACTTAGCGTCGTACGGTCCGGAGGGACAGGTAGTGGTTGAGGGCCTCAAATGGGTTTGAGTACAGGCACCTCAACCACTACGGTAGGTCGGTAGAGTAGGAGACAACAGGGGAAGAGGAGGACCGGGGTTAGGGAGGGTCGTAGTCTAGTAAAGGTTACTCAGTTAAGAAGCGTACTCCACCGGTTTCATAACCTCAAAGTCGATGTCGTAGTCAGGAAGGTTACTTGTGGGTCCTGACTAGAGGAAATCCTACCTGACCAACCTAGAGGAACGTCAGGTTCCCTGTGAGTTCTCAGAAGAAGTTATGGTGTCACAAGAAATCTGGGAGAATTTTAGAACACAAGAATAAACACGTTTCACTTGGTAGGTGACATTGAATGAGAACGGTACGTCAGTAGAGGTGTTGACATCGACCTCAAGAGACTTTATATGGTCGTACGAAGTATAATTACGACAAATCAGAAATTCAGAACAGACTGAGACACTGGGGGTACCTGATATAGGACGGTCCGAGGAGACAGGTACCCCAAGAGGTCCGTTCCTATGACCTCACCCGACGGTAAAAGAAGAGATCCCATAGAAGGGTTGGGTCCCCTACTTGGGTCCAGATGATGAACCATCCGTCTAAGAAATGGTCCCTCAGTAGACCCTTCGGGTTACTTATAATTTTTGATTATAACTTACATATAATTCAAGGTCCTTAAAAAGATTCTTACGTGAGTTCAAATGTTTCAATCACTCACGGTTTTAATCCTAAATTTGGGTTAAAACAGGGATAAGAGGAACCAATTCTTCCTGTCTTTCCTAATAGTGTTTAGTATAGTAATTGTAGTATACGACGGTGTTTTTGTTATAAATAACAAGACTTCAAACCCGTGATAATAGGGGTGTATAGTTCTCTCTGGACTGTAAAATGACAAAGAGGTAGATGAATGTGGGAGGTTGTCACCTTTCTTTTTTTTACTTAAAATTTCTAGACCATAATTATAATAAGGTGATTGAGTAAACGATGACGGGATTTTACAGGAAAACTACCCTTAATATCCTCTACCAAACTCACAGTCATAGTTCTTCAATGCGATTGTCTAGTTTACTCCGCCAGTCAAAGGGAGTGTGACACGTACACACCTAGCACGGGTCAAAAATTTTCTGACTCTATAAGAATTTCACAGAACTTAAGTACTTTCTGAGACGATCTTGTACACACACCTGAATTATTACAATTTGGATCTCTTCTATAAAACATAGGACTATCTGTACCACTAGATCTTCCAACTTTAGTTACTATGTCTTTAATGTCCGTTATCATGATTTAAACATATTACTTACCTTAGTAATAGTTTTATTTCTTACTCTGACCCTAGTGAGATACAGGGTCCACCGTGATCACCATTTCTTGGACGAACGGTCACGTCCTCTGAATTCTCTGGGTCCAAGCTAGGTACCCAGCCCTTCTAGGGGACCTCCTCCTGTACCAGTAGGTGAGGTCATAATAACGGACCTCTTGGGGACCTGTCTCCTCGGACCTCCCGATGTTAAGCACCCCAACGTTTCTCAGTCTATGTTTACTACATTGACTCTCGTGTGCGTATGGTCTAGACCGATCAGTTTCGTAAAGAACATGATCAGGAATGTGAGCACACTCGTCCTAGTAGACCCTCGACCAGTTTTCCGTCGAAGAATCCGGGTGGGGTCTGGATGACTTAAAACTAGACGTGAAATTGCTAAAGGAGTACACTAAACGTATGTGTACTTTCAGATCCCTCCCGATCAGGTCTCTTGTTATTTTTGACGGACACATTTATACATCATCTGACGAAGGACCGACGAAAGGGTCCTATACGATGGATGTGACTATACCCTCTTTTCTCAACAAATTGAAGATATTTGATCTGGACGAAGTAAATTTTTACTCTAAAGGTCCACCTATCAGCTGAATCCAGAGTTTCTGTCTTCTTTTCTAGTTTCACAGATTTACATTTCAAATAACCGTCTCTAGGTAGAAATGTAGGACTACAAACCCGTCGTACTTTTAGTACCAGTTATTAGTACTTCCTTCTACTTTGAGTTTCGAGTTTTACTCACCTTTCGTTGTCCGACCGTACACCATACTCGTCAGGCTCCGTCTGTCTTCGTCTTACACACTTCTTTGTTCTGCCCCCCTCCCCTATCAAAGTCCACCTAGCCCCGACTCCAATAAAAGTGGGATTACGGAACCTTTTCTCTCTATAAAATAGTTAATGTACTGTTTATACGTTTTTACCTCTCGAATGACTAAGTAATCAAAGATTTTATGACTAATGATCAATATAAACGCATACATCTATTTTTACACTTACACTATATGTGAATCTAGATTTGTATTAATTATGGACTCACAACGGTCCCGTGTTTAATAGAGACAAAATGATGAAAGGGAGGTTGTGTCACAAGGCATTCATCGACGTCTGACCTACTTAATGACTTATAAAAAAAAAATTTGATGTTACAATAGGAGTCCCAGTCACTATATCCTCTCTGGAGATCCCTTTTTGTTGTACAAAATAAACGTAAAGAAAGACACAAAAGAAACATTTACTAATTTATGGAAACGAACTCTCAATTATGAGTGACCTTTATACTTTTGTTGTGTGACGTAAGTTCTAAACCTAATAATTATCGAGTTCAGTATTCCTATCTATACCAAATAGAGAAGACAAATGACACCTATACCTTCCAGTGTTCAATAGTAATAATAATCAAAGGAAGGACGTTTTTTGGCTGTTATTATTCTCACTTGTGACGACTCTTGAATGACCCGATTCACTCCAAATTTACTTTGGAGATGTTAAGATACTTCATGAAAGACACTAATTGTGGGAAATTGTCTATTCCTTTTATTCGGAGTCGATAATTTCTTATGACTGTCCTATATTCGGGTATTCCCCAATACAAGTACTACACCGTGTTACGGGCACATGTTCTTTTTTATATATATCCTTAAGGAACTTTTATTATATGACTTTTACCAGCTTTTGTAATACTGAGATCTGACCAAGGAACTTTGTGATAATGGTCGTCCTGTCAACGTAGTTGTTATGCTTACAACTATTCACTTAGAACTAAAAATAAGATCGTAATTTCATCACGACTAAAAATATTAGAGATGAAATCTTCTTTTTAGGAAAAAAAACAGAAAGTAAGATAGTGTCAAAGAACTGGTACTGTTCAGTCTCCAATTTGGGGGGTCAGGGATCCATAAAATGTAACCAACTTCCCTCTGAAAGGTTGAATATCCTCTAATGTTTTCTTAAACCATACAGGGGTTTACCTTCTTGATTCGAATAATTTTGATTTGTAAAATGGGTTCGAAACTTTGAAAAGTAACACTACCTAATAGTAATACGGGGTCGTACGTTTGTAAAGAAAACACGAAATGTTTATCGTCCTCAGAACCTTTAATTACGTACATTACTTACCCTACTGATGTTATTTCCCAGTAAGTGGACGTTTCACTGATTTTCAATGCCTAAAAGACATTCCTCTACTTAAATTTTAAAGACAGTTCAGTTTACAGAGACCACAAAACAAGAGGTTATATTACCTTAAGTAAAAACATTAGGAAAATTTTCCCTGTGTTCACATCGATATCGTTGTACTCCCCTATAGTCGAAGGACTTCGTGTGCGTCTTGACATTGGCCCGTCTACGTATAAAAAACCTCTCTACAACACGTAGACTTTATTCCTTAGTCAAAAGTCAACGTTAAAGTGAAAGGAATTTAATCTTAGAGTGATAGTATAAAATCAGACCTTTTTAAACAGTTTAAAGGTATCACGATACTTTCATAGAAGATATAAATCCACAGAACGGAAGGTTAAAAATTATGATACACTCGTATATCAACATGGACATTCATTTTATCAGTGACTTGTGCACTGTCTCTCACGACCTATGAGCACGGTTCTCAAAACAGTAACCCAAGTATAGTGTTTACAAAAAGTGTTGGTTTAAACGTTTTGTTTATTACGTTTTAACAAAGATCTTTCTATTTTTCGTTTCCTTTCGACCTACTTAACACCTTGACTTTGACTTTAAAGTTAGGAAACCGGTGGACTACGCTTATTGACGGAGTAGCCTTTTCTGGGACTACGACCCTTTCTGACTTCCGTCCTCCTCTTCCCCTACTGTCTCCTACTCTACCAACCTACCGTAACGGTTGAACTATCTGCACTCAAACTCGTTCGAGACCCTCAACCACTACCTGTTCCTTTGGACCACACGACGTCAGGTGCCCCAACGTTTCTCAGCCTGTACTGACTCGCTGACTTGACTTTAATCTTTCAATTCTCCCTTTTATCTTTTTGTGTCTAGGCTTAACTTCCACGAAGGGATGATTAGAAATAGTGTCAGTGAACCAAAATAAACCAAATTATAGGAAATCATATTTCGGTTTCCAAGGCGAGAGTTTCAAAACTTTTATCTCTTCACGTATCTTTCATGATACGTATATGGCTAGGTAGTACGGTTCTACTATTGACTACAGTTAAATCATGAAAATGATATTAAGATTTCGAACAACTTGGAATATAACAACGACAACAACACAGGGAGTCACACAAGTTGAGAAACACTGGGGTACCTGACGTCGTGCGGTCCGAAAGGACAGGAAGTGATAGAGGACCTTAAACGAGATTGAGTACAGGTAACTCAGTCACTACGGTTCGTAGAAACATATCAGACAACTTTTGGTTGACGAAATAAGTAAACTCATATAATGACACAGTAACACACTTATTATAGAGAATTTTCAGGAGGATCTAAGATGTAGTACAAGTGGAGGTCGAATATTCTTTAAACGTCGACGAAGAGTAAACCCATAAATTTGGAGATTCCTCTATTTGAGTAAACATGACAAAGTCTAACATAAGAAACATAATCGTGTGTAAAAATTGTCTGAAAAAATCTCGTCAAAGTCTAAGTGTCGTTTTGACTCTTTTGTGATATCTATAAACATACAGGGGAAGGGGTGTACGTCCACACATTGGAGAGGGTAATATTTGTACTGAGTGGTCTCACGACACAAATACTGTCAACCGTCTGCACGTAACTGTGTAGTAACAGTTGGTTGCAGGTACCAAACAAGCCTAAGTAGGAACCACAGTATGTCAGATATCCAAACCCGTTTACACATCACTACATATAGGTAGTAATTGTCATGAGAGTCACGAGATTTTTAGTAGAGACGAGACGGATAAACGGGGAAGTGTAGGGGAGGTGTGGCCGTCAGTGAATAGAGAAATGAGATAGACACTAAAACGGAAGGGAGCCTATAGTATATTAAACTTAACATGTTATGCATCGGGAAAGTCAACCCGACGAGAGTAAATCGATAAACATAAATGTAAGGGAGGTACAGAAACACCGAATTAGTAAGTAAATAAAATTTGAGATTTACTAAAAGGTAACAGACCCCCGGATTTCAAACACGAAGGTATATGGACACTTCTTGGAGAACCGACGAGAGTTTAAAACAGTCAATACGTATTTCGACAGTGTAAGTACACCCTTCAAAAGTACAGTCGAATTCGAAAATAAAGGAAACCCTTTCACCTACTTATGGTTCCTTGGACCGACAACCTGACATACCATTCTTACAAATCAAAGCATTCTTTGGTAGTCCGACAGAAGGTTTCACCGACTTAAAAAAAAGTAAGAGTGGTCACAACACACTATTAAGGACCACGGGGTAGGAACAGTCGTAAATCATGACAGTCATAAAACCTAAATCCGGTAACCCTATCCATACATTTCACCACCGACTACCAACAAAATTAAACGTAAAGGGACAACTGTATCGTATCCCTAGTAGAAACGTATACGAATGAACAGTAGACATATAGAGACTTCATAGAAGAGACAATTACGGAAAATCGGTCAAAAATTAACCCAACAGAGAATGGTTCAAAATCCTCAAGATACATACACGTAAAACCCATTTTTAAGCACTAGTACATATAGAAACCGTTTATAAAAGAGTCCGATACAGAACAGAAAAGTATGAGATCTGTAACAGAAAGTCGTTCATACTTTAGACTTAAAAGTGTTTCAGGGTCTAAGAACTAAAGACAGTAGGTTTTTGAAACTATTTCTTGCATAAACTGTGGTTACAGAGGTAAAGGGTTGAGTGAACCATTGTCTCGTGGGCGGGAGGATCGAACTTCCTTTAACAATTTCTTTTGTAAAATTTTCTATAAAGATCCAAGAAAGACACTATGAGTTTACAATATGAACGGAGATAGGAGAGTAGTAGACAATAAGTTTGATGAAGAGGAGTCAGATTTATAAATTTGGAAGTAACTCTTTTATCATCAAGAGGTTTTACATGAATCGATACTAATGACAATGGTAATTAAAATCTTCTTGTATCTCTTTTATAAACCTAAACCGATCCCCTTATTTATATCTTTAATTATGTTTTCCTTTTAAGACTGAGAAAACAATTATTCTGTATGTTCTATGTGTACTGCAGAGAAGTCTAGAATTTCCCAAAAGAAGATTATCCGCTAAAATTACGAATTGTATATATTAGTACAAGGAGTGATGATATATTATTACATTTAATAGTCTCAAATGAGAATAACGTTCCAACTATACTCGGATTCTGAACCCAGGTGATTTCTCTGAACAAAAGTAACGTAAGTAAGGTTTAGTCGATCTTACTTTAATAGGTACAGATATGTCGGTCAGGACACGTCGGGTCCCTTATACACCACTCAAGAGAGGACCCATCCTACGTCCAATTGACCCAGAGGGGTTGGAGTCGTTAAAAATTCCTAAGGGACAAAGACTATCGAAATTTAATCTTCACGAGTCGCGGTGCCCTCTTACTCTCTCAGACGTCATAATTTGACGATACACAAAAGGGTTCGGATCCGGAACGAAAATAATAGATGGACCCCAAAAAACGAGACCCAAAGTGAACAAATGCGTATTTTCTGTTATAGTTCGTCTCTGATTCCAAATACGTTGACTTTGAATTTTAGTACGCACATTGAATTGTCTTCACATAGTTGTATTCTTTTCTTAAAACTTGGAGTCCTAAGGACACATGAAAACAGTGACTTTCTTTACACGAGAACCGAAAGTCTTAAATCTCTTTGGGTAATGTCTGTAGTTAAGTTCCCCGAGTCTACACTTTAATACACATTTTGTGATACGACCCAAAATACTTTTAGTGTTTTACTCAGACATAAGTAATATACCAGTAATGAAGGTCGTTTTCAAAAAAAACATCGTATGTGAAATCGTTTAAAAAGGACTATGAACAAAGTCCGTAGTATGAATTTACTTATGTAGCAACTTATATTAAGAGTATTATTGATAAATCACCGTGACAATAAGTGTATTCTTATTTTTCCTCCGTTTTTTCCAATTTACCGAGTGGTCTACGGAATCGAACATCGTATTTTCCAAAAGCGATTTCACATACACCCGTAATTCGGACATGAAAACTAGGCTGTAAAAAGATCGAAATCCCGGGACTAATAACCCAACCTTTCCGTTCTTACTTCTGCGACTTGATTTTATATCTATTTACACTTTTTTACTCTTTTATCTCACCTTTGTAACTATTCCTCGTTAATTAAACCATAATTCATCCTTCTCGACTTTTTATAACTTCTTTTCAGTCACAAAACACAAACTGGAACTACACACTTATCTTAACGACACCGATGTTTACAACATGGACCCTCGTTACAATCAACTTCTGTCCTGTCTTTCTCTCTCTCTTCAAGTGTCCGATAATCTTAGACTAGTACCGTACTGGTTTCTGTAGTCCTTGATTTTGAATGTGTACCGAAGAGGGGTTTTACTACTCATTCGTCCTCACCTATACATCTCCTCCTACCGGATATAGGGACAAAACAAGTTACCAAGACCTCACGACTTACGGTTCAATTTGTATTCGTTATGTAAAAACTTTCCGGGAAAACTTCAAGTCAACACACATAGAGTTACCAGTGTTATTTATCTTAGTTTATTATCCACTGATCCAAAATTAAAAACCGTTGGAAAGGGAGATAAAACCCCTTGAGGGGCGGTATCTCTCTTGGACTCTTTCTTCCACTCTCTCATTCTTTTTAATTCTGTATCCAATACACCACCGTGGAGTTAGTTCTGTCCCAAGTAAGAAGTACAAGGTTTACGGTCCCTGGAACTCCTCATACATACTGTAATAGTTAATTACAAAAGAGAAAACTTAAAATTGTACTTTTAAAACCACAATTCTAGGCAAAGAACATTGCCTATACTATATTGAAGAAGGTGAAGGTAGGATAAAGGATCTCGAGTTTGACACCGGGATATAAATACTGATCTCTTCTTACGGATAGAAAATATGGTGAAAATATATAATTTAACTGATAACATATAAGTACGACAAGTTTGTTTTGGGTTTCGATTATCATCCTAAATCTAATTAAGACTTGATTATGAACAACTTGTAGTGAACTAGAATAAAACTGTTTATAAATAACTGTAGATCGAAAACTCTTTGGGTTTTATACCGACAATTATATTATCGGTACTATGGGTATATCCGATATATTACGGATAGAAGACTCGATAGAAATGGTCAGTAAAGACTACGAAAGACGATTTTCTCTTATTCAGTATAAGTCTTATTCTTTCAACATGACGTAATAAACGAGTTACACTTATATAAAGTGAATTTAAATTATTAATGTAAATTTTAAACTTTAACCTTAAAAATCCAAAATCCAACATAAAGTTAGTCATTGTGAATTTCATATTTATATACTTATTATATAAAATCACTTTCACTTTCACTTCAGTGAGCCAGCACAGACTGAGAAACACTGGGGTACCTGACATCGGGTGGTCCGGGGAGGCAAGAACCCCAAGAGGTCCGTTCTCATGACCTCACCCAACGGTAAAGGAAGAGGTCCCCTAGAAGGGATGGGTCCTTAGTTTGGGTCCGGAGGACGTGACGTCCGTCTGCGAAATGGGAGACTCGGGGGTCCCTTCGGGTATATAAAATCATTATTTATGATTTTTATAAAACCATTACGATATCAATCTTTTTATAATTAATCAATAGAAAACTACTAACTTTTTATTCATCTTAATTTATGACACTCAAATATATAGTAAATGAATACTCAAAATTATATGAGTATGTTCACATTGTATGATTAGAACCTAGGTAATAATGTAAACTTAAGGAAGTCCATATGACTAATAACAATAGTAATTTTTTTAGGAGAGTAGTCTTTCTTTGTAATAATTGTACAATCATGAAATCCGTAAGAACTATAGAACAACCTTCTGAAAAGGGTGTATAAAAGGAATTTTTCTATATCATATTTAGTAAAACATTAAACTTTGGTGTTCCTTTCTCTTTCGATTACCCCTTTATTTCCGCATCTAAATCTGTAAAAAAACCTAAACCAGTTCTATTATTGAATTCTGTCAACAAGAAGTTCAGACTCGGGACGAATCGGAAGTTAGAGTTTAGAAAGAAGAAATGAGTGGTAAATAAGATGTCAGGACAACGCAACGAATACCAAGAGCCTTATTAGACTATCAACCTAAAAGGGTGACGGAGACCGTGAATCCGTGAGTCGACACGAGTAGGGACAATAACTCAGAGATAGTGGAAGGTCCCGGAAAGTGTATCATGTCCAACATCCGTTCAAACGAATTTTTTCTTAATCTACTTTGTATTATTACTTTATGGTTATAGAGAACTTGAAATCTAGTTGTCATAGTCAACAGTTTCACTTGTATAACCTCTTTGTACCGTTTTAGGGTTCGTTCACTATCGGTCCTCTCATTTGTTAAGCTTACACGAAATTTAGAATGGAACAACCACTGACATGTTCCTCGCTCTCAACGATAAATAAATAAATAAAAAATTTGTGACCTTCCATTAACAACGACTCTACGACGAGGTAAAATGAATTTAGTGGACAGTCTCGTATCGTTGACCTATCCATATCAAACTACCTAACCAAATAATACCAATTTAACTCGTACCTTGTTAGATTTAATTACTGATTTCTCTCGTTTAGGACTTGGTAGGTACGGAACCGACAAAGTTAAGTCAAGATATGGGTGGATTTCCGTTTTGTCCTCTTTTTGTTATGTCTAAAAGATTCGTAAAGACTTGTAAAAGTTGTGTCGAAACAATCTTTTATCTTGTGTCTCTACAAAAGTTACTGGTCTATTTTTCGTTTACACTGTTGACTGTCATATATAATAAGAGATTTTGTAGAGTCTGATATAATGAAAAACAAAAGTAAAATAAACAGTATTTAGACAATCTTCCTAAAAATATCAAAAAAAAAAAAAAGTAAAAATACAATTTGTAAAGAACAATATCCCCTAACCTGTACGAGGTATAGGGACTGAGTCCTTAAAAACATGAATCGGTATCTCGAGAGGAGTATTGATACGACTACCATAAAAACAAAAAAAAACAAAACAAAACAAAACGTTCAACATGAGAGTAAGCTCCTCTACCCGAAACGATTTATGTCGAGTCTAAAGGAACAAACTTAAACTGAAGATCATGACCGAATAAACGAGAAGGGAAAAGTGAATTCGGTATAGTTTATAATTATGTATTAAGTGTAGAAACGGTCTCCAGAAGTAAAAGATATATCATTACACTATTGAGTCAACTAAAAAGACTCTTGGTCTCTCTTAATGTCAAACCTTTGGCACAGAATGCTAAGAGACAGTAGAATATATGGTTCTATTTTTCGTCTCGACCCTTAGGAATTTAATAAGAAGGAAATGATTTCTCGTGATACAAAAACTAAAATCTGTTAACTTTTTCGTACAAAATTACTTTTTTTATTTTAATTTTTGTTAATGATGGGATGAGTTCGTGGGTTCGGATTTGTCATAAATGTAAAAATACTTATATGAACAGATTAAAGACATGTTTATGTATGAAAAGATGTCAAAGGAAACCAACACAGAATATTTTAATCTAAAACATTAAAATCAAAAATTAGATTATAAAAATTTCAGTATAAATGTAAAAATATAGTCATTAAGAAGAGGTCGGAGTGAAATTATAGACGTATTATAACGGAGAATTATACTTACAAATTAAATCGATCAAAAGATATTTTTAACATAGAAGTTAAAAGGTTATAATCCATATAAAATTATTTACAATAATTTGTGAATAGTTTAACACTTATAAAAGTACTTATAAAGGATCTTTAAAAAATTTTGAATTTAAAGAGTTATACTCTGTCCGAAAGGAGATGTTTAAGTTTACATCCTAAATAAAGAATAGAGTTATATTGGATCTTCCGACTGTTATTCTTTCGATGAAATCTTAAAACTCTTCGTAAAGTATTACGTTCTTCTGTGACGTTGAGTTAGTTTACCGGAACACTCCTCCGGAACGTTTATCGACACTTTTATTCTCTTCACTTTTCGTTTCCTCTTTTCCTTTCTATATTCGTAGATTTACGTCTCAAGGTTTCTTATCGTTCCTCTCTTTTCTTTCGGAAGGAGTCGCTAGTTACGTTCTTTTATCTCCTTTTGTTGTCTTACCCTTTCTGATCTCTAGAGAAGTTCTTTTAATCTCTATGGTTCCCTTGTAAAGTACGTTTCTACCCGAGCTATTCCTGTCTTTAATAGACCTGGATTGTCTTCGTCTTCCATAATTCTACTCCATCGTTCTTATGTGTCTTCTTGACATGTTTTTTCTAGAAGTTCTGGTTCTATTAGTGCTACCACACTAGTGTGTCTGTTGGACCTTATACTTCAGTTCACCCGGAATCCTTCGTAATGATACTTGTTTCGATCACCTCCACTACCTTAAGGTCAACTCGACAAAATTTAGGACTTTCTACTACGACATTTTCACGACATGAGTTATACAGTCGTTTAAACCTTTTGAGTCGTCACCGGTGTCCTGACCTTTTCCAGTCAAAAGTAAGGTTAGGGTTTCTGTCCGTTACGGTTTCTTATAAGTTTGATGGCGTGTTAAGTTGAGTCAAGTCAAGTCAAGTCAGCGAGTCAGTACAGGCTGAGAAACGCTGGGGTACTTAGCGTCGTGCGGTCCGGAGGTACAGGTAGTGGTTGAGGGCCTCAAGTGAGTCTGAGTGCAGGTAGTTCAGTCACTACGGTAGTCGGTAGAGTAGGAGACAGTAGGGGAAGAATAGGACGGGTGTTAGGGAGGGTTGTAGTTTCAGAAAAGGTTACTCAGTTGAGAAGCGTACTCCACCGGTTTCATGACCTCGAAGTCGAAATCGTAGTAAGGAAGGTTTCTTTAGGGTCCCGACTAGAGGAAGTCTTACCT